>CM043700.1:54303119-54455619 GCA_023935145.1 Bretschneidera sinensis | reverse complement strand
GAGTAATGAGAGGAAAGGGTTGCTTTCAAGCCACCTAATGGGAAAGAGAGATGAAGAACAACGTGACAGCGACCTCACCCACTTGTGCCACAAACAGACAATTCAACTCTTTTTTTTTTCACCAAGTATGAAAATCATGCTTACTTAAGTAGGAAGGATTAAGACACATCATTCCATGAATCTCATTTCATAATAATTTATGAAATGATTAATATTGTGGTTCTTTTCCATCAGTTTAATTACTTTTGGTTTACTTTATAATAGAGTATTAATTAGGTCCTATATTCGGATGTTAGGTACCCTGGTTTACTCTAACAGACAATTCAACTTTTGGCCACTAAAATACTAGAGAAACCATCATTGCAAATTAGGGGTTCTCAGGATAGTGACTCTTTTTTCTTCTTTTTTTTTTATGTGACTTTGACTTATATATGCATCACCACATGTTGAGTTCCCAATAAAATCATTTTCAGCAGAGTATGAAAATCATGTTCACTTGAGTACGAAGGATTAGGACACATCATTCTATAAAACTCATTTCATAATCATTTAAGAAAGGATTATTGTAATTTTTTTTGTCAGTTTAATTATTTTTTTACTCTGTATGGAGTGTTAATTAAGTTTTATATTCAGATTTTAAGTATCGTGTTTTACTTTAAATAATGTGCATCATGATTTTTATTATGTATAAAATGTTTGTGTTGAATTCTCTTATTCATTAGTTTCAACCTTCCTCTTAATTCATTGCATTCAAATACATTTGTAAAACTTTAAAAATAAGAATACGAATACAGTTTGCATGTAAAAAATTTAATTAGAGTTTTTAAGTTATTTTAAAATTTTAAAATAATTAATCACTCAGTTATATATCTTTTTATTTAACGAAAAATTAATGAAATTGAATATATATATATATATATATATATATATATATATATATAAAAAGAGAGAGAGAGAGAGATTAGAAAACCTAGTGACTACTGACTATGCATCAAGCTAGTCACACCAAATAATTAAAACGATAATAAATAGTGAAAGGTAGTCCTAAGACGTTTGTCTTCAAAATAATTAAAAGGAATTATATCAAGGAAAATGTAAGAAATTTCTCAGTTTTCGGATTGAATTAAACGTTGTACCATGAGACAGATAGATAGACAGCAGACGGATGGTTAGTTTTAAATTTCTTAGCTTGAAAGTTGAAAACTCACCAAAATTTTGTCTTTCATTAACTGAAATGTGGTTTTGCATTAAGTTTCCTTATATGTTCGTAATAATTGGTCATTAATTTCTAGCAAACTAATTTCTTTAGCTTTTAATTGCTAATTATATATATATATAAATTAAATTTTATTATATTTTAATTTACAATATAAATAATTAAGCTGATGACCATTGACATATTAATTATAACTAATTAATTTATAATTATGGGCACATATATAATATTATAATAAAATATATACAAATATATATTGGATATATATAAGCGGTACAGTTGCATTGAAGTATTGAATTTGAAGCCCCCACAAAATATGGTCCCCTCCCAAGCCACAACCTCTGTGACCAAGACTTTAATGGCAAAGAGGGGTTTGCATGAATGAAGGGTCGTTGATGTTGTTGTTTTTTAGGGTTAGGAAATGTGGGTTTTTAAGGGCATGTTGGGTTCTTAGCAGATGGGGCCCACAAATTGAGATGGTGTAATCCGTCAAATGGTACTTCCATTAAATCCAAAAACTAAAAAATATTATGTAAATGGAGCTCAGCCCAATTCCCATAAAAGAAATGTAAATAAAAGCTCGCAAATTTAATGGACAAGCCCAAGAAATTATAAGAGAGAGAAAGAAGACAGCGACTTGTCTCGGGATGGCAAAGAAAGGCAGAATTATGAACAAATGAGGCAGTTGGTGTTGGGAATAATTGCGAAACGAGTGGAGCATGCACAAATAAAGTAGACTGTTTTTTGCAGAGAGACTCCAAAAAATATCATTAAATTTCCATTTTAAATAATAACCATGCAAATCTGCGGTTACTGATCACCCTTAAATCCCCGTATAACCAACATAGATCAACCTCAAACTCTCTTTTGAGATTACCTAAAATGGGAAGGTAGCTTTTTGAGCTAACAAACGGTAAAAAAAAGAAAAGAAGTTCGGTAGTCCTTCAAAGAAGTGAAAGAATAGGTTGACAGATATATCCCTTTTCCTTTTTCAAATTTAACAAAAAATATTATATAGTTGATTAAAAAAAACATATCACATGATATTTTTTGTTAATAGAAACATACTACAGGGTATTTATTGCTAACATAAATATACTAAAGGGTATTTTTTGCCACAAAAATCTTCAAAGTATTTTTTGATAATAAAATCAACCATAAGATTTTTTTTTATAATTAAACCTTAATTATTTTGGCCTTTTTCAGTATTTGGATATAGGTAAACGGGGGAAATCAAAGAAAAAGAAATAAAAGGTATTTATACCATAGTTTAAGATGTTTTCAATGGGTAATTACTTATGTGTCTTATTGTAAAGTAAGCACTATGTTTTGTTGGTACATTTTGTGATAAAATGTATATTTTTAATAGTGAAACACATATTTTTATGGTAAAATTATTTAAGGAAAAAAAAGATTTATTTCATATAATAAGCTCAAAACAATGATAAAGCCAACCACCAGAGTACAAAACCTCCGGGAGACTTCTTTTGCATGAATATGTGCACCACCGATAGGAAGAAGTTCCTCAGTCTAGAGCTCTCTCACCTAGATCAACCTTCAGCAATACCCTGTTGAAGGCCATTGAAGACCGAACATCATCGTCCATTTTTTTGGTATCAATAAATTGGTGTCGTCCGTGAGAAACCAACAAATTTATCTCACGATACTACTCAAAAGCCCTTATATAGTCTCACCTTGTGGTCTCTTAATAAGTATTATAGCACGAAAAAGCCTCCATCTAGACCCACTATGGTCAAGAAAGACAACATGGCACCCCATAATCAGCGTACGAATAGATACAACCCTCTCCAAACTTTGGGAACCAGTTAAAACCTTGAGGACCACGATAAGAGGAACCTATCTATCCCCTTTATCACAAGGATGAAGTTAAGCTTGGCTTGAGCTGGGCCTATTCAAGTTCACCACCAAAAGATCCAACATGTCAAACATCCAAGAAGATCGAGAAAAAATGGTGAAATGGTCAATTCAATTCAGATCGAGCATCAACACACACTTGCTTGAGAGAAGGAAAAAGACAAAACCAAACTCAGCACCTCCCAAACTCTCAAGCTCAGCACCCATCGATTCTGAAATCTTCCCAGCTTTAATGGAGCTGAGGAAGTGAAAGCTGTTCAAAGTCTCTTAGAATTCGAGATCGAAGACTTCCACATCATCCCGACTCTAAAGGATAGCAGTCTTAGCATCTCGAACGAAGTCAAACCCTCACGAGACTTCTCCCAAGAATTCTCTCGAGACACCTCGTCTTGGCAGCTTTGAGATGCCCAAAAATTAGGCCTCATAACAGGAGTGTTGACCCCATATTTATTTTGATTATGAAAAAGTTAACTTAAAATGATATAACCATCTCTACTAAGTGTTCTACTTGAAAATGTGTCGTATAAGTGCTTTAGATGGAATGCACGTGCTCAAGAAGTTTCACGCAACTCAAAAAAAGTCCAAGTGCATTAGACTCTAAGGTAATTGAATTTTTTTTTTTTTGTAATATCTTCTCAATTACCTAGCTTTAGTTTGGCTCAATTTGATTTCAAGATATCTTTATAAAAGTCCAAACATCTTTCTTTAAAAATTGTTTTTTAAAGGACCCAATCGATTGGGTCACTTAAGCAGTCGACTAAATGAATGAACAGTGAGTCTTTGCCCTTGAGCCAAGTCGACTGGATGGTTTATCCAGTCGATTTGATACTGCACCTTGGACCCAATCAACTGGACCTTCAAAAAATATTGGGTAGATTTTGAAAATTGAGGCACGGGATAAAGCATTTATTGCTCCAAACGGCTATTCCTTGTGTCTAACAGCCATATGGAGCCAAGACTATAAAACCCTTCACAAATGAGCATTTCTAATCATTAAGAACATTCAGTTTCTTATAGACCTCATTTATAACTCTTAAAAGCTTACAAAAACTTCTTCTTGAGCCTTCATTAAAGCTTTGTTCTTGAAAGAGAGATATTCTTCAGTTTTAAGCATTAAATGCAATCTCTTTTGTACCAATCTCAACTCATTATTTCCAATCATTATAAGAGAAAGAATTGGTGTAACTCTTGTGAGTGTTTAGGAGTTAAACACTTGAGAGATTTTATTTATAAAAGAATATTGTAAAAGTTTGGGCAAGACCTTGGAAGTTACTTGTTTGTTTTAGTGGAAACCTTCAAAGAGGATCCTTAAAGAGAGTGGATGAAGGTTCGGGAGAGGTTTTGATATTGCCAAACCACTATAAACTATGTTTGTACTTTTTTATCCATTGCTCTTTTAATTTCCAGATTATTTATTCTTCTTGCTTGATTTCATATTTGTGTGAACTTATTTGTATTGCGTAAAAAGTTTTTAAACCTAATTCACCCCCCTCTTAGGTTGCTCCTTAGTTAACAATTGGTATCAAAGCTTAGTTCTCATAATTAGAGTTAATATCCTTGAGTAGATCCTATGGCAACTAATAATTATAATAAAGGTTATTCTTACATTAGGCCCTCTTGTTTAATGGAACAAATTATAACTATTGGAAAAATAGAATGGAAATCTTCATAAAAGGTCAAGAAAATAATTTATGGCAAATTATTAAAGAAAGACCTCGGATTCCTATGAAGAAATTAAAAGTTGGTGAGGTAGAAGTTACAATTCCTAAAATTAAGAATTTGATGATGATGATGATTATAGAATGGCATCCTTAAATAGTAGATCTACCAGCATGCTTCATTGTGCTTTAGACATTAATGAATACAACAAAATTTCTGCTTGTGTTTTTGCTAAGGAAATATGGGATAAATTTCAAGTTACATATGAAGGCATTAATCAAGTAAAGAAATAAAAAATCTATCGATTAATGTCTGAATATGAAGCTTTTAAAATGTCCCCTACTGAAACCATTTATGAAATGTATTCTCAATTTACTAACATCATTAATGCTTTGAAGCTTGGAATATTCTTGGAGTGTTAATACTGGTTTGGGAACCTAAGATGACGATAATTAAGAGAGCCAAGGATCTTGACAACCTTGATGATGATACTCTTCTTGGCTCATTATTAACTCATGACATGAATGTAATAACTCGAGTTGTTAATGATGAGTGAAAGAAGAAGAAAATCGTTGCCCTCAATGCCAACACAAGAAAGCAAGTGGAAGAAGATGAGAATTATTTCTTCTTCTTTGCTATTTTAATTTCCAGCATTTCATTATTTATTTTTCTTTCTTGATTTCATTTTTGTGTGAGCTTATTTGTATTGTGGAAAAAAAATTTAAACCCAATTCATCCCCATCTTCAGCTCTTGGGTTACTCCTTAGTTAACAAGGAGTAGTTCAACTAAACTATAGAGACCATGGACTCTTTAAGAGCTCTGATGGACATTCACTGGCAGATTTGTACTAGCTATTATCTTGTTCTCTAAAAGAAATAATATAGATCTAAACCTAAGCTCATCTTTAGGACCGATTAATCTCTAGTAAGGTTCAGAATAAACGGACCACAGCTCACTCCCCTCAACAACAATGGAATAAGATGAGCAAACTCGTGATATATTTGGCTTCACCCAGAAGCCAGCAAACCATCTTGAGGGTACCACACTAACCAAGGGAAAAAGCTCGACCAAATGACAATCTTAGACATCACTTTTGGCGATCCTCAAGTTTTGGGTTTCAATCACCACTTACTCCGCGAGTTCTCCAACAACTCTCTATAGCTGGGTGAACGAGTTACTAGCAACTGAAGCAAATTGAACGTTATGAGGAGATAAATTAGAAAACCTTTAAAGCTTAGCTCACTAACACTTTAGGACCTACCTAAGGAAAGTAAAACAACAAGTAGCCAAGTCAAGCTTATCAGGGGTTCACACAAAACGTCCAAAGTAAAGATTGAAGTCGTATGCTTAAAAATGTTTGTGTAAGGAGCCCACATTAGTTCACCAGAAGAATAGGATCCTAAGAACTAAGGGCAAAGGAATAAGGCTTCATTGAAAGATAAGCCTTCGACCAGAAGATCACTTTGAGAAAGAAAAGAAAACAAGAAAATAATATATAGTGTTCAACACTTGTAAAATTCTTGCAGAAATGTAAAATAAAGAAGAAATCTTAAATAAAGATACTTCATTAAAAAAACAAAATATGTGTACAAATGGAGGGCTTCAAGGCCAAAGGTATAGGGAAAGAAAGAAAAAAAAGCTAAGTCTTATTCTTGAGACTTCGACTCTTTATCATCCTCAACAACTTTGACCACTTCGGCCTTTTCAACTTCTTCCATGACCTCTTCCGCTTTAGTTGTCACCCTATTTTTCCTCTTTGGCTGCTTAAAGCCCATTGAGTAGTATTTCGAAAACTCCACCAGCAAAGCATTTTTAAAGTCTTCAGAGTTGCGATACTTCCCCACAGTAGTAGCTTTCTGCTCAAGCCAACTGGAACCTCAGCTCCTATTCGATGTCCTGAATATGGGATACTTCAACACCAAGATAACCCTCCACCCCATGAAGAAGGCCAACCTCATCACTAAGTTAGTCCTTAACACTTTCGAGGTTTACTACCTTGGTCTTCAGAGACACCACCTCCTCAAAAATAGATAAGTAATTGGCATTAGCAGTAGACAATGAAGCCTATAGTTCTCTCTTCTCAAGTTCTATATCTTGAATCTGGCTAGAAAGGGCATCCCTTTGTGTTTTGCCCTCCTCCAACTATTTTGTAATAACCGCATCACTCCACCAAAGTCCAACAATGGTGGCATCCATGGATTGGATGGAGTGGTTTAAGAATGAGGCATATATACCAGCTTGCACTAAAAAACAAAAATTTAGAAAAAGAGATGAATAAAGACTTAAGAAATGAGTTAGAAAATTCAAAAGAAAGATTTTTACCTTGTAGCAATGGTCAAGAACGTTGACCATCAGCTACTAAGAAGTCATAGACCTCATTAGAATAGCATCAACAAGAAGGACTGAACCTCCCAGCAGTTGACAAATAGTGTCCAAACTATTGAAAGTAGAGTCCAAAGACCTCACCTCCCAGTTCGGGTGGTAAGTCTTCGAACCCAAGCTGGCAACAAGGGTAGAGTCCCCATGCGTAGAAGAAAAAGCTCTGAGGACAAGAGTAGAATTCTCAAGGGTAGTAGAAGAACAAAAACATGAGTAGAGTTCTTAGAGGCAAGATGTGCTAAGCTAGAGATTGAAAACCCATCATCATCAGCTCATACCTCAACCCTTTGAAGAACCTTAAACCCCCAAGCTTGTTCCTTGGACATCTTTTCCTTAGAGGAAAGAACTTCAACCCCTTACACCTTGGTCTGCTATTCCTCAGCTAGGTAAATTATAGTTTTTTCAGTCTTAAACCTGACTTCAGTTGGGAGATTTAGAGTCTTATCTACTCTAGCCCTTTTAATCCCAGATTGTTCATCAAAATAAGGCTTAGTAGCTTTAGCCCTCTTCTTCTCCTTAGTTATTCTGGTAACCTCAACTTGACTGAAAACGGTATCTTCTGAAAAAGAAAGAAGGAACCTCAGAAAGCAACAGGATAGCCAGTAAGGTGCAAGCTTAGATGGTGAGCGCTAAATAGAGGCTCATTTGAATGGTCCTTGGTAGTCAGCTTGAACTCAGCTTCCAAGAGCTTATCAGCTGTTCACCGCTCTTCATCACCTAAGGAAGGTTCCCTTTGATTAGGTATCCTTTCGGAGCTCTACTCCAATAGGACCTGATGAGATTCTAGTCCCTCCACGAAGAAGAACTTTTCTTACCAACCCTTAATTGAGGAAGGAGTGTCCAACATTTTTCTCTCACTCCTTGGGTGAAAGTTGTACTAGCCAAAATCGGTATGTTTCTTTAGGGTGTAAACCCATCTGAACATCCATACCTCTGACCTTCTATTCCCTTACTGTGCCTAGCGTACTTTCTCAACATTAGCATTAACCCAATGATGCACTGTATCCCATTGGGGGATATCGAGGTAGGGCAAACACTATAAAAATTGATAATGTCCCTAACATCAGGGTTCATTAGAAATCTCAACCCTGCTTTGAGATGATGGAAGTAATAGTAGAGAGAGTACAATGCCTCATCCTTCAAAAAGGCACAAGCCCTCTTATCAAGATAAGGATACCTAACTCTCCATCTAGGAAGAAATAAGAACTAAAAGGTTATGGACTCTAGGTGACTCTTCAAAATCTCATTAGGGATTCTCTTAGCTTGAAAAGCTCGACTCGAAGGGCTATTGCCTCCCCCACTCTCAATAACAACCTCCCTCTTCATTGTCCCTACTTTCCTAGACCTACTAATTTCGGAAGTAGATATAGCGAGAAAAAATTAAAGAGAGAAAAAGGCTTACCAGGATATGAAGGAAAGTTTGTAAGCTTGAAGGACGTAGAGAGGAAAACTCATAAGGAAGATAAAGAAAATGCAAAGAACTTAGCACTAAGAAGGTATAAGACGCCAAAGTATGGAAATAATGTGGAAATCATGAGCTAATGGTCTTAAATAGATTATGCCAAGCCAACTGTTGCCATTACATATAGATCAATGCGCCCTTTGGGCTAACAAAGGTACCTCAAACAGATGAAACATACAGTCACTAAATGCAATAGCTCATAACAATGCCTAGAAAAGTGAAACATCTCATCATAGACATGTAGGCTCGAAAAGCGTTAAGCAGACCACTCTGGTAGGCCCGACAAGATCAAGCCTAAAGAATAAGAGCGTGTATGAGGCCCAAATACTGAAAGGCCTAAACCTCTAAAATCAAAGGGCCCAAACCCAATCTCATTCAAAATCAAAGTTTTGCCTCTTCAAGAGTTAATTACAGTTAGCAATTCCTCCTGACGTGGAGCTAGGCACCACCAAAGCTATACAGTTCTGCTCCCGCTAACAGATAAAAAATTGCAACTTCATGTACACAACTCCTGTAGAAGAAGGGAAAAACCTCAGTCCCATGATTCCTACCTACATGGGATATAGGCCTCCTTAGTCACACCATTCCATTCAAGTCGAACAAAGAATTAACGTTTCAATTGAAAACCTCGCTCAAAGGATCAAAGCATGTGTCTTAAAAATCATGTTATAGAGGAGATTGTGGCTTCAATTGTATAATTCCCACCAAAGTAAGATCATGACTTCAAAAACCTCGCAGTCCCACCCGAGTAGAAAAAGAATTACAACTCTAATTACACTCCTACTAAACTAGTGGTCAAGGTCTTAGCAGTACAAATCCTCCAAAAAGTGAACTATGACTTCCAAAGCCTCACAATTTCGCACAACTAGAAAAAGGGCCAGACTCGTAAACAACTCTTTCCAATGTGGTATAATGGTTTGCAAAACCATACAATCCCACATCAGATCAAGAGAGATAAAGAATTCAGTCATACAACCCCAACAAAGAATACAATTTTAGTTACACCATTCATGATCGAGAGAAAGTATGGTTTCAATTACCTAAAGTCCTAGCAGTGTAGGATTGCAGTTTCTGAAGTCACTCTACTCTATCGAAGGTAGGGTTAAAGGCTCTCACAAGCCACAAAATTCCACCTAGGATCAGTCAAGAATCATGTCTTCAGTCCAACGATCTCTAATTGAACAAGGACAATGGCTTCAACTGTACATAAAACACATTCAAAAATTCCTCCCAACGTTGAACTAGATGCTCCCAAATCCATATAGTTCCCCTATAGTCAATAGGAATTATGACTTTATCCAATTTACTCTTCTTTAGGAGTTGATAACAACCAACAATTCCTACAAGCATGGAATTTTAACTTCAGTCACTCGATTCCCACCTACATGGAACCAAAGCCTCCGTGGTAAAGAAGCTTCATACAAACTGAATAGGAATCAAGACTCCAGTCGCACAATTCCACTCAAACCAAACAAGAATTACCGAAAGGTTTTAAAGATTTTCGGATAGCCATTCTTGCTAACATAGATAAATGACTTCAGCCATGTAGTTCTCACCGAAGTAGAACTACTGCTTCTAAGCCTCGTAGTTTACTTAAGGAAAAAATGAACTACAGCTCTAGTTACACCTCTACTAACGCAAGATCTAAGCCCAAGTCTAAAAAACCTCCAAAAGAAAGACTAAGTCAAACAATCCCATTCCAACTCATAGAAATGCTAAGGTTCATACCTTATAACTCTTACATAATGGAGTAGTGACTCTGGCCCTATGGTTCTTGCCAAAATAGAGCTGTGACCCTGAACCTCACAATTCACTTGAGCAAAAGAGGACTTACAGCTTGTTCATGCTTTCATCAAGGTATAGTTTGAAGCCCAGATCAATAAAGATCTTTAGGAGAAGGACCGATGTCAGAACACCTTGGCATGATAGCAAGAATATCTAGTCTAACAACTAAAGTCCAAACCATGACCAACCGAGATCAAAGGTCAAGACTTACATAATCCCACTTCAGATCATTTTAGAGTCATGACCTTGATTGCATGAACATTGAACATACAACTCACCTCATAATAAAGCTCACAATCGAAGTCTTAGTCTCAATTGACGATGAATAACAAAGGAGAGCTATTCTTCTAAGGAAAATCGACAGTTTCTATGAGGAGTGGGGGGTATCTGATGTGACCAAAATAATATGATCTAGTAAAAACTAGACACATGGCCAACTAACAACTCCCAAACGATGAAGTGACTCGGATTGGCTGCGGTGACTTACACATAACCATGCCTCTTGACATAATGATTTGACTACTCAAGAGAAAGTTATCCCTCCTATACAAAGGACTATCTTTTGTAAGACTTGAGGTGTAGATGTCTCATCTATATAGTTTTACACTTTGAAGTGTTAAATAAGTAGCATATCAGTGCTTATATAAAGGGATCCCCACTTTTGAGCCAAGAAAGAGAAAAAATGAACCAACTAAGTAAGTAATTGAGCAAATTAATAAGCAAGTCTGAGTGAGAGGCTAAACTAAGACTCAAATAATGTCATATACTCCCTAAAAGGGGTAAAAACTAGAGAGAATATCAGGAACAAAGAGAAAACATCTAAAGAAAAAAGAAGGCTAACCCAGTTCTCTTCTCTTTTCATCCCTTCATCTCTACATTCTTTCTTCATTCACCTCAAAGAGTTTTTGCTGACTTAACCATTGGAGGGTCCTCCCCAGAGTACAAAAACTTTGAGTGATTTCTTTTGTAGAAATATGCGCACTTTCGATACGAAGAAGTTTTTCAATTTAAAGCACTCTTACCTAGATCAAACTTCAAAAATACCCCGTTGGAGGCCACTACAGACCAAACATCATCTTCCATTATATTAATGTCAAAAATATGATGGTATGGAGTTTTTTAATCTCCAACAAGATAGGTTTGAAACTTTATGTCTCGATACGACTAAGAGAAATGCTTGAACCTTGTTCTTATGTCTACGTCAACGTGGTACACGAACCTTTGAAAGAAAATCCACCCGGAGTTTGTGTACTCCAGGGAGGACCTCTGATAGTAAAATTAGTAGGTATACTGAGGTGACAAAAAAAAAGAAGATTTTCATAGAGAGATACCAAAATTGTAGAGTTTCAGTACTTAGCCTTCTTTTTCGTCTTGGTCCTCTTTGAGGGAGTTGATCTTCCTTATATAGGTGATGAGAGTGGATGAGATCTTTGAAAGGATTGAGAAAAATCTTCTTGATGTACGTTGATTGTGCGTGATAAATCCGTGGGTAATATCTCATTCTAAGGATGGTCAGATCAATAGCCCGACTGCTATTGGTCCCTGCAAGATCCTGTCTTGAGCAGTTAAAGCCTGTAAACTAAGCTGTCAAAGAGGTAACTCATCACTATGGATGATGTTATCTTTCTACGTGGCTTGATTTTAAGGAGCAAGATATTTTGTCCCACATCACATACCTATTCTTATTTTCTTGAAAATGATTTTCAAGGGAACAAATTTATTTTCCTAGGTTGCTTTTGACATTGAGATAAGTGGTTACTTTGGAAGGATTGTATATCCTTATAGAAATTGATTTTGCTTCAGTTTGAGAGTGGACACGTGCCATTATTTCAGCTTGTCAAGAATTATCCGATTTTTGAGTTTATAGTTCCTCTTTGTGTAAGAGATTACTAAATCAAAGTCCTAATTTTACTCATCCGATGCGGAATTGTACGAGTGTACGACCTTGATTCCTACTTTTGTGGGTATCATGCCGGTTAAAGTAAAAAAATCTTTTTGATTCGAAGTGGAACCAAGTGAGTTTCATTCCCTTGGTCCAGCCTCATCAAGAATTTGTGTGACTGAAACCGCGATCCATTGTAAAATAATTATATGACGGGAATCGAAAATCTTGCTTGTTGGGTATTTCTATAGTTGGTTTTGCTTCTCTTTGGATCCAAGATGGAACTTAATGACTTCAAGTGTTTGAGTTCCATTCCTTGGGGAATCATAACCGAAACTTTAACCCCTACTGAAGGTGACCAACTTAACCGAAGTGTTTTAAAGTATAGTTCTGTGTGATACAAATTTTAGCTTTGTTTGGAGAATTTGATGGGCCTTGGTTAGCCCGAGAAACCCATTTGTTTCCCGGGGCCAATCTGAGCTTCATGGAGGTGGGCTAGTCTTTTCTTTTTCTACAAGAGCGTTTGCATTCGCCATGGTAATTAATGATGAGACCTTTGGTCTATCCAAAACTTACTTTTGTCTTGTCATTTTTTTATTCCATTGAAAGACGTGGGAATGCAATGGTGCTTATAGCCTTGTCAGTGCTATAAAGGAGGTTTTTTTATCATCATTTTCTTTCTTTTTGCAAACATCTTGAGTGTTCACAAGGTGCCTTCGAAGATCTTCTTAGTTTTTCTTTCTTTGCTTTATGAAAATATCTTTTGATCTCGCAGTTATTGGAGATGACCAAGTGGTTTGGGCAAATATTCTACCTTAGGTATTGTAAGCATAGTTATTCGTGAGTCCGCTCGTACGCAATATTATATCCCTACTATTTGGAAACCTCATGGTGTGAAGTAAAATGTTAGGGTTTGTCTGGCTCTGCCAAATGAAGGGCCTTTCTACCTGATATACTACTTAGAGTATTTGAGAGCGGGGCTGAAGAGCAAAGCTTTTTCTCGAGTTTCATATATTAAATCTAGGCTCATTCTCAACCCCTCATCATTCTGCTTTCCTTTGAACATTTGAATTCTGAGGGAAGGTTCCCTTATTTCGACTGGGGTAACAGCTTCGGATCCGAAGGAAAGGAAGAAGGGTGTGTCACCTGTTTTTGCCCTAAGTGTGGTTCTATAGGCCCAGAGCGCATGGGGGAGGTTTTGAACCCATAATCCATTTGTGTCCTCTAACCTCTTCTTCAAGATCTGCAATATGTTTCTGTTAGTCACCTCGGCCTATCTATTGGCCTATAGGTACCCAACTAGAGAGAACCTTTACTAAATGTTGAGTTTCTCGCATAACCCTTTGAAATGTATGCTATCAAATTGCTTACCTTTGTCAGTGACTAAGATCCTTAGGATGCCAAATCTATAAACTATGGATTTCTAGACAAATATTTTTGCTTTTTCTTCGGAGGTCTTTACTAGTGGTTCAACTTCGACCCATTTGATGAAGTAATTGATAACCATAATAAGATGTTGTGGGGTCTTAAAATATTGACCCCCCCCCACATGGCGAAGGGTATCAGATTGGTTTGGACTGTTAGGTTGTTCGGTGGTCTTTCAGGAATGAGTGCGAACTTCTGACAATGAATGCATTTTTCTAACGAAGTCAACCATGTCTTCTTTCATATTCTAACAATAATACCCTTGCCTCAGAATCTTGTGTGGTAGTGCCCTACTTCCAAGGTAATTTTCATAGACCCCTTTTTTTAACTTCTTTTAATGCGTAGTTAGTTTCTCTTGAAGTGAGACATTTGAGGTAGGGAAGATTGAAGGATCGTTTGTAGAGGTTTCCTTCGATTATACAATATCTAGCCGCCCTACAAACCAACTTCTTCACTTCATCTATGGATTCTTGGAGTACTCCTTCCTATAGGTACTTCACGATCTCTATCATCCAATTTGGTTAGTCATCGATGTTCATTACTCTAGTGTTCTTCATACTTAGTCTAGATAAAAGTCCAACATACACTGATTAGGGGAGGTTTAAGGTTTTAAAGGATGTGAGTTGTGCTAGGGTGTTAGCTTATGTATTTTCCATTCTAAGGACCCTGGCGACTTTCACTTGCTTGAAGTGACTCTTCATTTCCTTTACCTTGGTCAAATATTTGATCATATTTTACTCCTTGGCCTTGTACTCTCCAAAACCTTAATTCATTACTAATTGAGAGTCATTGAAGAGTTTCAGGGTCATTACCATGAGTGACTTTGCTAACCTCATCCCGACTAAGAGAGCTTCACACTCGACTTCATTGTTAGAGGCTTTGAATCCAAATTGGAGTGTATATTTGATTGTGAAGTCTTTAAGGCTGATTAAATGAGCCCAACACTGCTTTCTGATGCGTTTGAGGATCTCTTTATAAAGAGTTTCCAGAAAGAGGTCTCGAGGGAAAGTTCGACAACTTCTTTCTTCAGTGGCTGATTAGAGAATGTGCATTTGACAATGAAGTCCGCTAAGGTCTGGCCTTTAACGATAGGTTGGGATTTGAACTTAATGTAAAACTCTCCCAACTCTATCAACCATTTCACGAGTCTTCCTGAGAGATCAAGCTTTTGGAGGACTTGTTGAAAAAGATGGTCTATAACCACGGTGATTGGATAATCTTGAAAATACGGCTTTAGCTTTTTAACCAAGATAACCACTGCGCAAGCTAGCTTCTCAATGGGCTAATACTTTACTTTAGCATCTTGTAGAACTCTACTCACATAGTAGATGGGTCTTTAGGTTTTGTCTTCTTCTCGGACTAGAGCTGAGGCCATAGCCACTTCACTCGTAGCTAGGTACAAAAACAACTCGTCTTCTTCTTTGGGCTTAGTTAGTAGGAGAGGTTAGCTTAAGTATCTCTTTAGTTTGTCGAATGAGGATTGGTATTCCTCCATCTATTAGAACTTTTTGATCTTCTTTAGTGCTTTGAAGAAAGGTAAACACTTTTCTAGAGATCTATACATGAACTGACCTAGGGTTGGGACTTGCCCTGTGATTTTTTGTACCTCTTTTATTGTTCGGGATGCTTTGATCTTTTCTGTGTTAGACTCTATTCCTATTTGGGTCATGATTAACCCGAGAAATTGCCTTGAAGTGACTTTGAAGGCGTACTTAATGGTGTACAACTTCATATGGTGTTTCCTTAGAATTGAGAATGACTCTTCCAGGTCAGCTATATGGTTCGATGCCTGCATGCTTTTGACTAGCATGTCATCCACGTATACTTCAACGTTCTAACCAATTTAGTACTTGAAAAACTTGTTCACCAGTCTTTGATAAGTTGTGCTTGTGTTTTTTAACCCGAAGGGCATTACCTTGTAGAAATAGAGGCATTTTTCGGTTACAAATGTTTTGTTTTGTTGATATGGCTTAAACATCTTGATTTGATTGTATCCAAAGTATGCATATATGAAACTTAGCATTTCATAACCTGAAGTTGCTTCGACCAGTTGGTTGATTTTTGGTAAGGGCTAGCTATCTTTGAGATATGCCTTATTGAGGTCTGTGAAATCAATACATATTCTCCATTTTCCATTTGTATTTTTTTACCAAAACAACATTGGTGAGCCACGCAAGATAATTGAATTCCTAAATGAAGCTAGCTTATAACAATTTTTTGACCTTGAAATCTATGGCATGTTGCCTTTCGAGAGCAAAACACCTTTCCTTTTAGATTATAGGCTTGTGCTTGGGGTTGATGTTGAGGCGGTGAACCATCACCTTTGGGTCGATCCCCGACATGTCAGTTTTTGTGCATGAGAAAACAACTTGATTCTTCTTCAAGAAAAAGATTAGTTATTCTTTCGTTTTTCCACTTAGACTCATTCTGATTTGAATGATCTTCTCACTATTTTTTCCCTCTACTAACGGGATCGAGATTGGTTCTTCTATGGGTTTCCTTCTCAGGTTCTTTGCTTCTTATTAGAGATCTTCAATTCTGAGGACATTTGTCTTAGCTTTCTCTTTAACCGAAGTCAAATAGTAGTAACAAGCAACCGTATGGTTTACCTTAACTTCCCCGACAACACTCCCTATTGGGAATTTCACTTTGAGGTGATAGGTGGACATTATCGCCTTCAGGACATTAAGTCCGGATCATCCAAGAATAGCATTGTATAAGGAGGGAAAGTCAACCACTAAAAAAGTGCTCATGATTGTTGTCTGAAGGGATGCAACTCATGCGGTAACCGGTAACATGATACTATCATTGGGATAGATAAGGTGTAACAACCCATCCCAGGTTGGCCACCCCCGAGACAGTGTCGTCACGTTTTGAAATCCCAGCACAATACATATTTGCAACAATATAAAAACATGCATCAACTGAAAATATATATATATATATATATATATATATATATCAACCCTCAACAGGGGAGTTACATTATTAATATCCTATCTGAAACAATATATTATGCATGAATATCTACAAAAAAAATTTTACTTTCATTAATCTGAGGATGTGGACCACGAGACTTACAAATAATAACTTAGTCTGAATCTCAGCTCACAAATTTATTTGTCCTGCCTGCTACCTGAAATTATTTAACAATAAGGAGTGAGCCTCATAAGCTCAATGAATTAAATTTACTAGAAGTACTCGATTTGTATACTTCTAGTTATATTCATTCATTGTTAAATCAACATAATTAACCATCTATCTTTTCTCACATTCTAATTCAATCATTTATCAATTTATCTTAATAAATAAATTATCAAGCTATCATATTTCAATACATATATCTCATATATTTTATCAATTTAATATTTTCAATTTAATATTATCATAAAGTTCGCATCATACAAACATTTAATAATTGTTGACCCTCACCTATATTTTAATGATGACAAAACACAACTCTTATTATACTAACAGTGCTATCTAAGTGCATTAAGCGATAAAAACATATAGCCAGAAATCAAGGTGCAAGAACTCAACCTAAATCAAACTCCAAGTCAAGGCAGAAGCTCTAGCATAGGTTTAAGGTATTTAAACAAGTTGTAAATCTCACTTGTTCAAGTAAAAAGCTTGTCTTATGGCTCCTTTTGAAAAAGCGTTTTAACAGAACTTTTTAATCAAACGTTTTTAAGTTAAAAACATTTCAAAACATGAAAGCTGTGTTGATAAGCAACCCAGTCGATTGGTTACTTATACCAGAAGATTGGTATATGGGACAATGTATCCCCAGTCGACTGGGTGACACATACCAGTCGACTAGTACTTTGGGCAAAAGGTCCCCAGTCAATTGGTAAGTCCTACCCAGTCGACTGGTACATTTAATAGCCTTAAAAATGAGTTTTTTTTAACTCAACCCAGTCGACTGCTACTAAGACCTAGTCGACTGGTAGTTCAAAAAATATGACCGTTGAGAAGTGAGATTTCAGCTCAAATTGCACCAAAACGTACCAGAACAGTACAAAGCAGCCATATTACAACAAGGCTATAAAAACCCACTCTACTGAGTATTTTTAAAAAGAGAGATAATACACACAATCAAGTTTCTACTCATTGATACACAAAATCTTTGAAATATTTATTGTTGAGCCATTCTTCAAGCTTTACTTTGAAAGAGAGATATTATTCAGTTGTATAAGCTTTCATTATTTTCTCTCTACCATTTACTTTATAACATTTATTGTAAAGGGATTAGCTTCCGAAAGAAAGAGATTAGCTTTCGAGAGGAAGGGGTTTTGCTTCCGAGAGGAAAGGATTTGCTTCCAAGAGGAAGTGATTGATTGTAAGGTTTGGGCAACACCAGTGAAGTTGCACGACTAAGTTTCTTAGTGGATTACTTCAAGGAAGTTCCTTAAAGAGAGTGGACGTAGGGTCAGAACGAATCCGATATTGCCAAACCACTATAAACTGAGTTTGCATCCTCTATTCCTTAAACTCTTTTGTTTACAGCACATTATTTGTTTACTTGCTTGTGGGTTTATTTGTTTTTTTTTTATAAACTTGTGTTTAATTAGCAAAAGTCTTTAAAAACACAATTCACCCCCCTCTTGGATTGAAACCTCAGTCTACAATTGGTATCAAAGCCTTGTTCTCAATTTTAGGCTTAATATCCTTGAGTTGATCCAATGGTAGCAAATAGCTATTCTGAGGGACACTCCGACACTAGGCCTCCTTTGTTCAATGTCTCCAACTATAATTATTGGAAAAACATGATGAAAATCTTTGTCGAATGACAAGATTATAATCTATGGAGAGTCGTTGAAGAAGGACCTAGAATTCTATCAAATGAAATAACTATTGGAGAAATCAATCATACAATGCCTAAACTCAAAACTGAGTACAATGATGAGGATTGTAGAATGATGTCTCTCAATAATAGAGCCATAAGTATTTTACATTGCGCTTTAGATATATCTGAATACAATAAAATCTCTGCATATGTTTCAGCTAAGGAGATATGGGATAAATTGCAAGTTACATATGAAGGAACTAGTGAGGTTAAAAAATCAAAAATCTATATGTTAATGTCTGAATATGAATCTTTTAGAATGTCTCCTAACGAAACAATTTCTCAAATGCAGTCACGTTTCACAAATGGTTTGAAGCTTCTTGGTAGGAACATTGAGGAGTTTGAACTAACAAGAAAAATCTTAAGATTTTTTCCACCTACTTGAAAGCAAAGAAGACGGCCATCACAGAGGCCAAAGATCTCGACAAACATGATGTTAAGACACTTCTTGCGTCATTATTGACATATAAGATGGAAGAAATGAATCCCATTGTCAATGATGATGAGAAGAAGAAAAAGGTGATTGCTCTCAAAGCCTCTACATACAATAGAGAAGAGGAATAAGTAGAAGAAGCGGAGAGCAGCGAAGAAGATGACGAGATGGCTTTAATTACCATACAGTTTCATAGGTTCTTGAAGAAAAGCAAGAAACCTTACACAAAGGATCCCACTTCAAAAAGGGAACCACTTGTGTGTTATGGATGCAAGAAGCCCGGTCACATTAAGGCCAATTGTATGGTAACAAGCAAACCAAACAAGAGCTTCAAGAAGAAAGCTATGATAGCAACCGCTTGGAGTGATGACGAAGAAGAAGAGTCCTTGGATAAAGAAATTGGATATAAGGAAATTATCAACCTATGTCTTATGGTAATCGATGATGAAAATAAGGTATTATCTTCTCCCTCTTCAAAAATAACATTGTTAGCAGTAGCGAAGAATTGTTAGAAGTCATAAATGAAATGCATTATGAATTGAAGAAATTTGATTCTAAGAACTCTACTCGTAAGAAAGGGGTGTCATCTCTTTCTAAAGAAATGATAAGTCTAAGAGAAGAAAAAGATAAACTATCTTCATTACTTTATGATTTTTCTCAAGATTTCCTAAAAGATGAAAATGAAAACTTAAAGAAGAAGATATTAGAATTGAATGGTACAATATCTAGACTCATGCTTGGAAAAGAAAAATTTGATGAAGTACTTTCTTGCCAAAGATTAAGTGGAGAAAAATCAGGATTAGGATATTCTCCATTAGACAAGCAAAAATCAAAAGAGAGCTTATTCATGAAAGCATCATGTGTGAATGAAGCCTCTACTTCAAAGATCACTAGCAAGGTCAAAAACACACTCTCAATGAATGCTAGCAAGTTTAGAAATGCTAATTCTAATGCATATACAAGAATGAAACATCCTAGAAATACTCATGCTTATATGTATGCTCATTCAAGAAATGCTTATACACATCCTAGGAATAACCATCATATGCATCTTAGAAATAATATGTATACTCAAGACTTGCACACCTAGGAATTATCATCATGGTTATCCTAGAAATAATTTGCATACTCATGATAATGCAAGCATGTATCCTAGAAATCATCATCAAACATTTTCTAGAAATGACATGTATATTCATATTCCTCAAAATATAAACATGTATCCTAGGAACTCATATCCTAAGCATTATAAGCATACACAATTGAATCATCCTAGAAATTTCAATAACTAACATCCTAGGATTGTGCATCATCAACATGTTTATAGAACACCATATGCTGTTAAGAAAATATAGATCCCAAATGAAACTATATTTTCAAGGACTAACCCCAAAGGACCCAAGAAATTTTGGGTACCTAAAAATGCCATTGTGTATCCCTGTGTGATGTAGATATGTTTCCACACCAAGGAAAAAGGTAACTATTGGTACCTTGATAGTGGATGCTCAAAGCACATGACTGGTGATAAAAGTGTATTCAATGAGCTAACTCTAAGAGATGGTGGACTTGTCACCATTAGAGACAACACAAAAATAAAGATCATCGAGCATAGAAAAGTTTGTAATGATTTCTCAACCATAGATAATGTATTGCTAGTACAATGCCTTAAGCCAAATTTACTAAGCATTAGTCAACTATGTGACAAAGGCAACAAAGTCATATTTGAAACATCTCATTGTTTAGTTATAGACATCAAGAGTAACAATGTCAAGTTTGTTGGCCATAGACATGAAAATGTCTATATAGTTGATTTAAAATCATTGTATTCCGAAAACGAAAAATGTTTTCCAGCACTTAGTGAAAACTCATGGCTATGGCATAGAAGGCTTGGTCATGTGAACATGAATTTGCTTAAAATCATTTCTAGAAAAGATTTAGTCATTGGACTTCCCAAAATCAATTTTGAAAAAGACAAAGTATGTGATGCTTGTCAAATGGGAAAACAAACTAGGATTTCTTTTAAATCAAAGAATATAGTCTCAACTACTAGACCATTGGAACTTTTGCATATGGACTTATTTGGTCCAATAAGTACCATTAGTTTAGGCAGCTATCAATATGCTCTTGTTATTGTTGATGACTATTCAAGATATACCTTTGTTATTTTTATTGCTTATAAGGATGAAGCTTACAAAGGATTTGAAAACTTTTGCAAAAAGGTTCAAAATGAAAAAGGAATTTATATTTCAAGCATTAGAAGTGATCATGGAAAAGAATTTGAAAACCAAAGTTTTTCAAAATTTTATGATGAAAATGGAATTGATCACAACTTTTCAGCTCCTAGAACTTCTCAACAAAATGGAGTTGTTGAGAGGAAAAATAGAGCTCTAGAAGAATTTGCAAGAACAATACTTTGTGAAAATAGTTTACCAAAATACTTTTGGGCTGAAGCAGTAAACACTTCTTGCTATATCTTGAATAGAATTTTAATTAAGCCTATGCTTGACAAAACTCCGTATGAATTATGGAAAGGTAGAAAGCCTAATATCTCCTATTTTCGTACATTTGGTTGTAAATGCTTCATCCTAAATAACAATAAAACTAACTTGGGTAAATTTGACTCTAAGACCGATGAAGGGATATTTTTAGGATATTCAACCTCTAGCAAAGCTTATAGAGTCTTCAACAAAAGAACTCTAGTGGAAGAAGAATCTGTACATGTAACTCTTGATGAATCTAACCCAATTAGTAGTAGAGAAGTTTCTTTCAATTATGATGCAGATTTTATTCTAAGAACGGAAACACCTACTCCCATTGTTGACCCAAAGGAGAGTCCATCTCAAACAAATGAAGAGATGGAAACTCTCAAATTGGACCAACCATCTACAAGCCGATAAGAGGATAGTCTTCCCAAAGATTAGAAGTATATAAATTATCACCCGATTGATCAAGTGATTGGTGATCCTTTATAAGGGGTAAGAACTCGTTCCTCTATTAGAAATATTTGCAATTATATAGCTTATTTGTCTCAAATAGAACCTAAGACATTTATTGAAGCCGAAAAGGATAATGATTGGATAATTGCCATGCAAGAAGAAATAAATCAATTTGAAAGAAACAATGTATGAAATCTAGTTCCTAGACCTAAGAATCATAAAATAATAGGAACTAAATGGGTATTTAGAAATAAGATGAATGAAAATGGAATAGTGACTAGAAACAAGGCTAGACTAGTTGCTAAGGGATATAATCAAGAAGAAGGAATAGACTTTGATAAGACCTATGCTCCCATAGCTAGATTAGAAGCTATTCGAATGTTATTAGCCTTTGCATGCTTTAATAAGTTTAAGTTATTTGAAATGGATGTAAAAAGTGCATTTTTAAATGGCTTTATAGAAGAAGAGGCTTATGTTGAGCAACCTTTTGGATTTGAGAATTCTAGTCTTCCAAATCATGTCTACAAGCTCTCTAAGGCTCTATATGGGTTGAAACAAGCTCCAAGGGCATGGTATGAAATACTAAGTAAATTTTTAATTGACAATAATTTTATAAGAGGTAAAGTAGACACAACCCTATTCATAAAAACTCACATAAATGACACTTTACTAGTCTAAATATATGTTGATAATATTATATTTGGTGCTACTAATGAATCTATGTGTCAAGAGTTTTCCAAGTGCATGCAAGGTGAATTTGAAATTAGCATGATGGGAGAGCTTACCTATTTCCTTGGACTTCAAATCAAACAATTGAAAGGAGACATCTTCATTAATCAATCAAAATACACAAAGGACCTACTAAAGAGGTTCGGGATGGAAAGCTCAAAGCCACTTGGTACACCTATGAGTACATCTACAAAACTTGATCTTGATGAAGGAGGTAAGTGTGTAGATACTAAATACTATAGAAGCATGATAAGAGCTTTACTTTATTTGACTACAAGTAGACCTGATATTATGTTCAGTATATGCATGTGTGCTAGATTTTAGCCTAATTCTAAGGAATCACATGTAGTTGCAGTAAAAAGGATCCTTAGATATCTACAAGGAACTCAAACCCTAGGATTATGGTACTCTAGAGATTCATCTTTTGAGCTTGTAGGATATTCAGATGCTGATTTTGCTGGATGTAGGTTAGATAGAAAAAGCACAAGTTGAACATGCCAATTCTTAGGTGCAATGTTAATCTCTTGGTTTTCCAAGAAACAAAACTCCGTTGCACTATCAACCACCGAGGCAGAATATGTTGCAGCTGGAAGTTGTTGTGCCCAAGTATTATGGATGAAACAACAATTAAAAGACTATGGCATGAACTTTAAAAGTATTCTAATACATTGTGATAATACTAGTGCTATTAACCTAACCAAGAACCCTATTCAGCACTCTAGAACTAAACACATAGAAATTAGACATCATTTCTTAAGAGACCATGCTAAAAAAGGTGATATAAGACTAGAATTCATACCTTCAGAAGATCAAATAGCTGATATTTTTACAAAACCTCTAAGTGAAGCAAATTTTTGCAAATTAATACTATCAATGGGATTGTTAGATTATGATAAATTATAGGTTTGATTGTTTCATCATTCATCATTTTGCATATTTGACGTCTAGTGAAAGAGTATTAAACCTTATTTAATTACTCCCTCACTCAAGATAGTATAGATAAACAAATTTCATGTTAAGACTCAAGACTGAAATTTTTCTTAAGGGTCTAGTCGACTAGTAAGTCTATCCCAGTTAACTGGTAAGTCTCTGCCCAATCTTCCAGTCGACTAGTAAGGCTATACTAGTCTTCTGGTAATCAAAAACCTTGTTTGGAGCCAATTTTTGAAAATCTATTAACTAGTCAGTCGACTAGTTTGAACTACCCAGTCGATTGCTATCCTTCTGCCAATTTACTCAGTCGACTGGTATGAGAAAATTTTCAAATCTGCAATGACCCCAGTCGACTGGTATTGCGATTCTATATATAGTTTCTTCATTTTTTTCAGATTTTTATGCCATTTTCAAAACCTTAAGCTTTCTCTCTCTAAAAAATTTCGTCATTTTAATATAAAAAAACCCTTAAAACACCTCAATCTACTCATCCAAACCATCCATTTCAACTTTCTACGGTTGAAATCCCATTTTTTCACCAAAAACCTTTTTTCACCCAAAAATCCTTTCTTCAAAAATATATGACTGAATCTGCATAAAAGCCACTGTTGGGGGACCACATGTGCCTACTAGGCCAAGGTCCACCAAATCCACGGCTCCGGATTCCCGAGGGAAGGGCATGGCGGGCTCATTATGCAAGAAGCCCAGAACAGAGCTTGATGACTCTTTGTTCCCCAGACCGACGGCGAAAGATAGGTATACATCCGTTATCCGCCATAAGAAAATCATGACGGGTAGATTCGTCGACTTCGAATCTATTCGTCATGGTAATTTTGATACATTACCTGCATTCAATGCCATTAACTTGACCCCACTGGTCAAGATACATGAAAAATATTACATGAGACTGATTCACCAGTTCTATGCGAACTTGGTGAAACCCAGTCCACTGGCTCTGAGGTTCAGAATCAGTGTAATGGGTGTGGAGTTTGAGGTCAACACTGACCTCTTGATGAGTATCCTAAGGATCCCTATGGTAGGGATCCAATGGAGTCTGGACGGATGGCCAGACAATTTTGAGTATGAGGAGACATGTCAGATAGTTAGGGGTGACCCTAACTATGTGTTTCGACTCACTATATTTCACACATGTAGTGACATGCTCTATTGACTTGAAATTGTTCAACCTTATTATGAGTTGGACCATCCACCCGAGACTCGAGAGTCGGGGCTATCTATCTAAGATAGATATCGTATTGATTTAGTGCCTTAAAACTGGGCACCACTTCAATATTTACCCCTTGTTGCTCGCCAACATGATAAATGGCGAAGCGAGCGACTCTGGATGTCTTCCCTACGGGATGCTCATTACACTCATCCTCCAGCACTTCTAGGTGCCTCTCCCCGTCTCCGAGGCTCAGGACATCGACCTCAAGGACATCATCAATGTCTCATCATTGAAGAAGATTGGATGCACAGTCCGAGACGGCTTCATCTACTCCAAGGCTAGGAAGCACATTCGGATAGGAGGGGACGAGAGCAGTGATGAGGAAGACAAGGGTCCAGATGCTTCTATATGGATGACTGAGCACCTCTTATGGTTGAATCAAGTGCTAGTCGGCTGGATATGGCAATCTCCTTCAGGTTATCACGAGCCTCCAGCTGACCATGCAGTCTGGCTTTCAGAGTTTGAGCTCCACAGTCGACGCCATGCATCACGACCTCCGCTCTCTCTAGGATGACTTTGAGTTGCACCGTGAGCATTCTGAGGGCTCTTTGGCTGAGCTTCGAGATCTCACTCATTGTAGCTCTGACTCTCCTGCTCCTTGAATCGTTTTTCTATCTTCATTTTGAGGTACATATTGATGTAGTTTTTCATTGTTCTTAGCACGAACATATTTTCATATTTTACTATATTTTGTACTTCTGTTTCGGCTCTACGAAGCCTGTATTGTATATACTGATGATATATATGACTATGGTTTCTACTTAGACTTGGTTAATATACTTGTTTTACACTTTCGCAATATGGTTACATGCTTTATATCTCTTTATATTCGGATAAATGCTTTAAATTGCTTCTGCATGTATGGAAACTTCCGGTACTCCTCGGGAAGGCTTCTAAACTCTGAATAATGTCAATTTTTTTAGTACAAGTTTTTTTATGCATGATATTCATGTCTATAGTATCTATATAGCTTGTTTTTTAGTTCATTACCCCCTTTTTTGCTGTTGTCAAAACGGAGGAGAAATATGAGAAATCTATAAACTCAAACTAGTGCATAGATTTAGGAGGAGCATTGCTCCAAAGATCTTGGTATATGATTATATATGTTGAGTTGAATGGTTGGGTGGCATATAAACTGTTCTTTATCTTTTTACAGGTTGGTTTTATTAAAAAAACAGAGGAGACTCTGCCCGATTTTTTCAAAAAATCCAACACTTAGTTTTTCAAAACTATTTTCTCTCATTAGTTTTGTCATCATCAAAAAATGGGAGATTGTTGACCCTCACCTATATTTTAATGATGACAAAACACAACTCTTATTATACTAGTAGTGCTATCTAAGTGTATTAAGCGATAAAAGCATACAGCCAGAAATCAAGGTGCAAGAACTCAACCAGAATCAAACTCCAAGTCAAGACAGAAGCTCTAGTATAGGTTTAAGGTTTTTAAACAAGTTGTAAATCTCACTTGTTCAGGTAAAAATCTTGTCTTATGGCTCATGTTGAAAAAGTATTTTAACAGAACTTTTCAATTAAACGTTTTTAGTTAAAAACATTTCAAAACATAAAAACTGGGTTCATAAGCAACCCAATCGACTGGGTACTTATACCAGAAGGCTGGTATATGGGACGGTGTGTCCCCAGTCGACTGGGTGACACATACCAGTCGACTGGTACTTTTGGTAAAAAGTCCCCAGTCGACTGGTAAGTCCAACCCAGTCGACTGGTACCTTCAATAGCCTTAAAAATAAGTTTTTTAACTCAACCCGGTCGACTGGTAGTTCAAAAAATATGACTGTTGAGACACGAGATTTCAGCTCAAATTGCACCAAAACATACCAGAACAGTACAAAGCGGCCAAATTACAACAAGGCTATAAAAACCCACTCTATTAAGTATTTTTAAAAAGAGAGATAATACACACAATCAAGTTTCTACTCATTGATACACAAAAGTTTTGAAATATTTATTGTTGAGCCATTTTTCAAACTTTACATTGAAAGAGATATATTATTCAGCTGTATAAGCTTTCATTGTTGTCTCTCTACCATTTACTTTACAACATTTATTGTAAAGGGATTAGCTTCCGAAAGGAAGAGATTACCTTCCGAGAGGAAGGGATTTGCTTCCGAGAGGAAGGGATTGATTGTAAGGTTTGTGCAACACCCGTGAAGTTGAACAACTAAGTTTCTTAGTGGATTACTTCAAGGAGGTTCCTTAAAGAGAGTGGAACCACTATAAACTGAGTTTGCATCCTATATTCCTTAAACTCTTTTGTTTACAGCACATTATTTGTTTACATGCTTGTGGGTTTATTTGTTTTTTTTTTATAAACTTGTGTTTAATTAGTAAAAGTTTTTAGAAACCCAATTCGCCCCCTCTTGGATTGAAACCTCAGTCTACAATAATATTATTCTTTATTATATCATCTTTTCTATTTATTTATCATCAAAATTGTCTCATTATGACACTCACCTATCTATCAATCATTTAATAATTAAAACTGATTCTTTAACATCTTAGCCATTAATAATAAATATTAAAAACAAATATAATGCATGAATTTAAATTATTTTTCTTTCTTTCTCATCAGATCATTTCATATTATCAAATGGGAATATCTTCCCACATGTTGACATGTTTCAGCAAGACCAACTATCTTACTAGTCTTCTCAACCAGACCAGTTGCCTTCCTAGTCTTCCTTTTTATGCATATGAACAATAACATGCAAGCAAGCATACATCAAAGCATTCGATTCAACTATCTAGCTCTTTCTCAAAATTATTATTTTTATCATATTTATTAAATTGTCTCTTTATATATCATATCAATTTTTCAATCAGATTTTAAGAAATTTCATATAACTTCTCAGCATATTTTTCATTAATTCATAATTTAAAAAAAATATAAATTCTTATGTAATTAATATTCAACATACTATTTAATCTCAAATCAATAAATCAATCAATTATCTTACATAACAAAATATACATCATTCCATAATTAATTCAACAATTTATTCAAATATCATAAATTCATATTTTTATTGGTATCGATTACTAAAAATAAATCTAAATCACCACATAGCACTTAAAGCTACCCGTGGATCACCTCATTTCCTTTCCTGCTCCTTTCAGCAATTTCTTGAGATTGCTGATCACCAACATTTGATCATAAACTTTCTTAAATCTTACTATTTCATAACTTAATTCAAACAATATGATTATATAGTTATTTGTCTTATTGAAAATTTACCTCAAATATGATGAAATCTTACTATTGTAATTGGATGACATTAACTATCTCTAATATTGGAGAAATTTTCTTTATAACTTTTTGCTAAGAAATTTGAATTGAAGAAAGAAAGAAACCTAATGAGATTTGGAGAAATTAAAGTCTCTGAGCTTTTAGAGACTTATAAACTTCCAAAAAAAATTCACCGTTCCGAGACTTATAAACTTTTTTTTTCTCGTCGCTTTCACCTGAAGTCTGTGGTTTTTTTCTTATATACAATTTACATATTTGCCATCAATTATTTACAATTATACCATCATTTAAAATTTATTGTTTTGCCATTACATAATTACTGTTTTGCCATCACATAATTTTGCCATTACATAATTACATAATTACAGTTTTTCCATTTACCTTTTAAAAATCAATTTTTCATCTTTTCTTCCTTCAAAAAATTTTATAAAAATTATAGAGAAATATAAAAATTTATATTTTAAAAAAATTAATTATTTTCCACGACTTCAGTCAATATCTTTCTTTAAAACTCTTTCATTTCAACTTCAAATTTCAAAAAATTTCAGTACTTTCTTCTTCAAA
The DNA here is from genome assembly GCA_023935145.1 of Bretschneidera sinensis. Taxonomy (NCBI): domain Eukaryota; kingdom Viridiplantae; phylum Streptophyta; class Magnoliopsida; order Brassicales; family Akaniaceae; genus Bretschneidera; species Bretschneidera sinensis. The sequence goes on along the minus strand of CM043700.1, from coordinate 54,426,999 downwards.
AAATTTCTAACTCTTTTCAACAAAATTGTCAACATTATCTCAAATAAATACTAACTCTTTCATCAATGAATTATTTAATTCAATATAATATATTTAAAATTACTTCTTTACCCTTAGTTTATGAACACAAGTACTATATAGGGTCTCCAACGAAATTGTACAAAGGATCTTTAGTGGGCTACAGTTTGTCATCCATTAGTTGCATTTTCTTGAAGGCTTCGTATTATAGGATGTCCGAGGAGGAACCGTTGTCCACCAATATTCTTTTTACCAAGAAATTGCCAATAATGAGGTTGATCACGACCGCATCATTTTAAGGGAGCGGACTCCTTCTAGGTCTACATTCGTAAAGCTAATGGTTTGATCTTTTTGGCTCCTCTTACTTGGTCCTTCTATGGATCCCACAAACCTGGTGTAGGCTTTTCAGGAGCTTGTGGATTCTCTACCCAAAGTGGTGCCTCCAAAGATGGTTCGGATGGTACATGCAGTGACTGCATTGCTCAATTCTTTACACAGAGTGCCTCTTTGAATCTGGTCTCCAGGGTTAAGGCTTATCTCATGCTTTTTTTTTCCCTCTAGTGTAGGGACTTCAATTCCAAAGTGGACTTCTTTCTCTTTCCATTCTTATGAACTTTTTTGGGTACCTTTGCCTGATTAGATCTTCGATCTGGACTTTCAGATGCTTACAATCCTTTGTGTCATGTCTGTGGTCCCTATTAAAATAGCAGTACTGATTAGTGCCCCATCCAATGGGATTAGTATTGAGCTTTAACGACCACCGGATGATGTCGAGGTTGGATCTTAAGGTTTTGAGAGGAGTGTAACTCTCAAACCCTAAATTCTTCCCTCTGACCTTTTCTTCCTTTGACTTCCTCACTCTTTTTTATTGAATTATGCTTTGGACTTCGGTCAATCAATACTTTTTTCTTCTTCCCTACCAAGTTTTCTTCTCTTTAACTCTTGAAGACTTAGTCTTCTTCTGCAATTAACAACTCATCTACTTGTGTTAGGAAGTCAGCCATGGAGTCTATTGTTTTTTTGGACAAGTAGTCGTTGAATTCCGACGCCTTGAGTCCATTGGTAAAAGCCATCGCCGCTATTTTTTTGTCGAGTTCTCTGACTACGACCATAACAGCTTAAAATCGAGTGATATAGTCTAAAAGTGATTCGCCTGTCTGTTGGATAAGGCTGAGTAGGCTTTTAACTATTCTCCTTGGCCCTTGGCTATTGAAGAAATGAGTCAAAAACTATTTACTAAGATCTTCATAAGACGAGATGAAGCCCGAGAGGAGGCGAGAGAACCAAGGTCGAGTCGTTTCCCGTAGAGTGATGGGAAGGCTCTACACATTACAACTTTAAAATGCCCAAGAATGAATATTAGGGACTTAAAAGTCTCTAAATGATCCCGAAGGCAGGTTCTCCCCATGTAGGGCTCAATGCTTGGCATCTTAAATCGTCTGGGATCAAAATTTCCATGATTTCGCGAGAGAACATATTTCCAGAGGACTTCAACTCTTTCAGGATGTTCAATCTACTAGTCTTCAAGGTAAGGTCAATACGTTTGTTCATCAGTCTTAACTATTGAAAGACCTTAAGCGTCTCTGGTTCTCTGTTTTTTTTAAGGAGTTGGGAATCCGATATGGACTTCTTTGTACTCCTTGGGATTCAAAAGAGCATTGGGTTTGGGAGTCTCGATGCACAGAGCTTGATTTTAAGTTTCCTGTTCCTCATCAAGTTTATGACGATGTTCATGCTATCTAGAGATGTCTAGTCTTCCCGAATCCTCTATAATCATAGTCATATTGATCTTCTAAAGGTGAGTCCGAGTGGGAGGAACATAAGTATTGTCAGGAAGTATCTGGGTGATTATTCCGGCTAAGTTTTCGCACCGTTATCTAAGTTCTTCATGCTCAGCCTGGGTAACTTAAGTCTTGGGATTTTCGACCAAGCCAATCTCAGTGGGGCTCGATTGGGTGTGTTCGTCATAGGCTCTCAAGTTCTCATGGCTCCCTGAGGCCTGTTGTGGATTTAGCTCTCCCACATGCTCAGATATCACGATGTTGGTTCTATAATTTTTAATTTCGATGTGGGGGGTGTTTCTGGTTGTCATTGTGGGAACAGGTGGATGGGGAAACGGTTTTCTAGGTGGCATCGTGAGATAAATTTTTCGTTCCCACCGACAACACCAATTTGTTGATGCAAAAAATATGATGGGTTGTGGTATGAAACTTTCTGATCTCCAACAGGATGGGTATAAAGCTTTATATCTCGATACAATTGAGTGAAATGCTTTAACCTCGTTCCTTTGTCTACATCAAGGAAATCCACCCAAAATTTGTGTACTCCGAGGAGTAACCTCCGATGGTAAAGTTAGTAGTTGTACCGAGGTGACGTAAAATGAATGGTTTCTTAGAGCGATACTAAAGTGGTAGAGTTTCAGCACTTAACCTTTTTTTTCTTCTTGGTCCTCTTTAAGAAAGTTGATACTTCCTTATATAGGTAGTGAGGACGAACGAGATCCTTAAGTAGACCGAGACAGATCTCCTTGATGTATGCTGATTGTGCGGGACAGGTCTGCGGGTAGTGCCTCGTCTTGTGGATGGTTAGATCAATAGCTCGACCACCACTTATCCCTGTGAGATCCTGTCTTGGGAAATTAAAATCTGTAAATTAAGCTGTCAAAGGGAAGCTCGTCACTATGGATGATGTAATCTCTCAACGTGGCTCAATTTTGAGGAGCATGATATTTTGGCCCACATCAGTTCTTGATTGCCCTCATAGAGTCTTTATGATCTAAACACCTAACAAAGCTAGCTAAAAGAATCTCTTCTGCCTTTTCAAATCTTCCTTGAGACGTAGACATCCCCAATGTACCTCCTACTACTCGAAACAATTTTTATATCAGAATATTGTTGTTAACTTTCGAGTTAAGATGATCAACGAACATCGAGACCAAATTATCTATTTGCACCCTAAACTAATTCAAGGTAGATATCTTTTTTTTACCAATCAATGTTTTGTTTTTATTATTAAAAGTATAAATTTACTATCAAAAGTGTATATTTTAAAACAAAATGTATATGAAAGGCTTCATGTCTTTGATAAAGATACAAATAGATTTAAGGGTTGATTGTTGGGATTGTGTTATATAATCACTTACTGTATTATACCCTACATTAATTATTTGGATGTATAGTCAATTGTCAACATCTATTACCATATTTGTACTGATCTTTTTCTATCATAACCAAACCCTCGTCGAGGTAAGGCAGTTTTACACACTTTATACTCTTTACATGGTATTAGAGTCATATTGGTGATTTTTCTCTTCCCCTCACAACACAATCCCTACAATCTAGCCTTAATTTTATTTATATCTCTATCAACCTTATTTTGCAACACATCTTAAATCCACATTTTAGACGAAGTGAAAGAATTTGTAAGATTTGGAGGGATTTAAAGGGAGAATGTGTCTCCTTTACAAAATTATTTTTTTATAGTTCTCACTATTATATCCCTAATTTTTTATTAGTGAAAGGAAAATAGTAGAATGCGTTACATCCTTCTTTTTTAGGGGAAAAAAAATCGTATATCATTTATTTTATTTATTTTTAAACATCTAAACAAATAGTACATGTATCTTTATTTTTTTTTTCTCATTTCCCTCCAAATTTCCAAACATAGATGATTTGCATGTTTGATATTTTTTTTCCAAAAATTTGTTATTATCTTTATCCCAATTTCTTTTCTATACATTTGATTTTTCAAAGTAACTTCACTCTTATTTTAGATATTTTATTTTCAAAATTTTATAAAAAGTTATTTACGGAAACTTTTAGTTGAAATGAAAATTGTGCAAAATCCTAATGAAGCTCGGTAGTAAAATAAAATGAGATATTGGAATCACAATATATTAAATTTCACTTTAATCAATATAAAAGTTTTTATTTATTTATATAATTGTTATTTCAAATGAGAGGATAATATGGTAATATTATGAGTAGATTATAAGATAATATCATCACTTAAATAAATAAAAAATACTAAAACAAAAACCACTATCAATAAAAAGAAATGCAATAAACCAACACAAAAAAATAATGAAAAGAATTATTAATTTTCTAAATACAACCTAATTAACGATGCAAGTTAATTAAGAGCTAAGAGACTAATGTTTATTGCCAACCTAGCTGGGTGGAAAAATGAAGGATGACAAATGTACACATGAAAGTCGATGTGCATTTTGTTGTAGAAATTTTTTGAAATTTTTTATTAAAAAATGTATTTGAAAAGCATTTTTAGAAAAGTTTTTTGATATGCTGATAGAAGAATTTCCTTTAAGCAAACATGTCCTTTCTAATAGTAATTTTATCTTCAACCAAAAAGGATAAATAAAATAAGAGAGAGAAAAAATGATTTTAGGTGATTACTAATAAAAAAATAAAATACATTTATATCTCTCATGTTTCATAGTAATTACATATTAATCCCTTTTGAAAAACAATATTTCTCCCTAAAAGTTTGGTTTGCTTCATGTGTACAATTCAAAATAGATAACATTCAATGCAGAAATTAATGAAAACTTTTTTTTTATCAGCCATGCAACATATATGCTCAATGCTACTCAATTGAGATGTCAGTTTTTTTTGTTACACTTATGTGAATGATACTAGTTAAAGCGAATTTGAGTATTTTTTTTTTCCATATTTCTATTGAAATTTCATGGTGTTTGTCATTTTTATGAAAATCTAAAACTAAGAGATGTAATTGTACTTTTAGAGGGAAAAAACTTTAGGGACATATAAAACAGAGGATCTACTTTATTAGTTATTACTATTACCCAGAGGAGAGAGATTACTACATGTCTTCTCTCCATTCATGTAATCTGGTTAACATTTTTTGAGGACCACTTTGCAGAATCCTGCAGCAGATATAAAACAGCCAACAGCTATAAAGATCCAACACCAACTATCAGTACCTGGTCCTGGAGAGAGAAGTTGTGTCTCTTTTTAATTAAGTATTTAATTTAGCAGAGAGAAAGAGCAGTGAAGTACTTACCAACGAAAGTTGGGTCATTTCTCTCCTACTCTTTTACAAGTTACTACTAACTTGGGTGTTATTGACTGATGGATACACCTATATGCAATATAGAGATGAAAGGAAAAGTGTCACACCTTCCTTACTTAACTCAAAAGGATATTCAATAAAGCATTAGGAGAGTCACACATATATACCACACAATACATATATTATCATATGATATGAGATTTTAGAAGCTCACAAGCCCACCAAGTTGCTATCACCACCTTTAGTGTTAGACTCCCTCACTGGACTAAGGGTGATCGGGCACCAGGATGCACAATATGTCCCAAATGGTCCCAAATTTTTAGTTGGTGCAAGCTCTGATATCAATTTGTCACACCACCACTACGTGATTCAAAAGGATATACAATTTAGCACTATTAAGGTTATATATATATATAGCACACAACACATGCATTACGAGACAATGCGAGATTCCGAGGGCTCACATACTCACCACGTTGCTGCCACATTTCTCGGTGTTACACTCCTTTACTAGACCGAAGGTAACCAGACACCGAGATGCACAATCTATCCTGTGGCTCCACATTTCCGACTTGTGCAAGCTCTGATACAATCATGTCGCACCCCAATTTCATGACTCAAAAGGATATGTGGGTCCACTTGGGACAGATTGTGCATCCCGGAGCCCAGTTCCCCTCAATCTGGCAAGGGAGTATAACACCGAAGACAATGGCAACAACGTAGTAGGCCTGTGAGCCTCTGGAATCCCGCATCACTTGGTGATTCATGTATTGTGTACTATATATGTATGGCCCTCATAATGCTCAATTGAATATCTTTTTAAATCACTTAGGAGGGTGTGACAAAGAGACATAATTTTTACAAATAAATTAAAAAAAAATGTGTGATGCTTAATGCATGCCTATTAGTTTAGTTGATAAAATTGTTTGTCATCGTACAATATGGATAAAAAATCACTCACACTAAAAATAAGAGAGGGTTATCTATGCTCAATTATATATATTTAAAAAAAAAAAAAAAAACTGTGGTAGTTTGATGCATAGAACTAGAGGCAAAAAAGTCTTACCCTACCCAAAAATTTAATTCCACTTGCAAACTAATAAACTTGTCAAAATCTGAAAATATTTTAAAATAATTTAACCTGAACTAAACTTGAAATGCTGAATGATCCAAATTAGCCGGAGCTTTAATTGACCCGAACCCAACTTGTTTCAAAAAGAAAAAACTCGAATCCTATATGCAATTTGGAGTTTTATTGGGAGGAACAGAGTTTTTTTTTTTGGACAGATAATTAAAAAGAGTGCGTGTGGGTGCACCTTCACTGTCTTAATTAATTTCTCTCTCAAATCAAATAATTAGTACTTGATTAGAAAAGGATTTCTTTTTAGACATATTCACAAATAATACAATGACAATAACAGATCACAATGATGATGGTGGCTCTGATGGTACGATTACATATAAGTTATGATAAGTCACTACGCCTTTTTGTATTTACTTTATTGTTTTTGCTCCCTATTTGCTTTGGCAAATAAATTCTTTACTTCAACTAAAAATAGATGTAGGTGTAGGATAATCATCCATTAAGCAAATACAAATTTTATTCATTAAATTCAATTATTAAGTACCAAGAAATATATATATATATATATATATATATATATATATATATATATATAAATAACCATATTTAATGAATTTTTTCTATCAAAAGTAATTCACTGATATATTGCAATTTGAGTTTCATTTTAAGCATAGGAAAAAAATTTAAAAAATTATGAATAGATATGAATGCTGCTAAGAATAACGCATAAAGTAAATAAAATAAACATAAAATTTATGTGGTTCAAAAATAAAACTTCTACGTCCACGGACAATAATGAGAAAGATTTTGCTATAATCACAATTGAGCACAAAACCTTCCCTAGTATAAGTCATCTACCAAGGCAAGAAAAACGCTCTTCCATGGTGGAATGCTTGGCATGGAGAAAAAGCTGAACAGAGGGACAATGGGCTATTGATACCAAATATGATATCTTGTTCTTGTTTCTAGTACAAGAACTAAAACCTCCAAAGAATTGAGAGAGTGAAACTAAGACTAAGAAAATTTTATTTTCTTTGTTGAATCCTAGAATACTATATCAAGCCTTATTTATAGGCTTACACATAGACTCCCCATTCTACAATTCTGTTGTAACTACTTAACGGACAATAGCCAACTCTACTGATATACTCTAATTGTCCTAACAGATTAACTAATTACTAATTCTCTTCAACTCCTAGTTTTTTAGTTACCTAGAGAATGTAATATATCATCCATGTAAGCCTCTTTATGTTCCTCTTGTTCATTTCCTCTGGTCCTATCTCTTCTGAACTCCCATCATTTTCATCTTATGTTGCATTTCCTTTTGATGTGTTTATCCATGTTTGTTTGGTATCATTGCCATCCCTATTGAAACTCATAAGGTCCTAAAGGTGCAAGTGAGGGTACAATACTGTGAACTCCTCCCTGTCTTCCAAAGAAGTATCTTCTAAAGGAAATTGATTCCATTGAACTAGCCATTGAGATACCCAAAAACCTTTTTTGGGAATTTTCCTTTCAATAATAATTGCTATGGGATCAAATTTTGGGTGATAATCAATACTGTCACTAGGTAATGGCAATGGTGGAACTATTAGATTTGAGTTGCCATGATATGCTTTAAGCAAGGACATATGGAAAACAAGATGGATTTTGGATCCTTCAAGGAGTTGGATTTTGTAAGCAATTGGTCCTACCTTTTCCAAGACTGGAAATGGACAAAAAAAATTCTTGCTCAACTTGTTAGAAGCTTTATTGGCTACAATGACTTGCATGTACAACTGCAACTTTACTAACACCATGTTTCCAACCTTCAATTAAAGATCTATTTTGTGTAGATCAGCTTTGTTCTTTTTTCTAACTTGAGTAATTTGCAATTGCTTCATAAGTTGTTGCACGATTTCCTCTCTAGTCCCCATATCATTATCAGTAGCCTCTAACTTGCTACTTTCTACAATAAGCTAGGATAGAAGGATGTAGCCTTCCATATACTGTCTGGAAGAGTGTCATGGCTATGGAAGAATGATATGCATTATAATAATAGAATTTTTCCCAATTCAAACATTTAACCCATTGTCTTGGATTTTTAGAAACAAAGTCCTCAAGTATTGTTCTAAACATTTATTAACCACCTCAATTTGACATTCAGTTTGAGGATTGTATGAAGAACTCATCCTTAATTCAATTTCACTCAAATTGAACAACTCATTCCAAAAATTACTTAGAAAAATAGAATCCTTATCAATCACAATAGATTTTGGAAATACATATATTTTGCATACTATCTCTACGAACAGATTTACTACTTTACTAGCATTGTAATGAGTTGGTAGAGGACCAAAATGTGCACTTTTGGAGAACCTATTAACTACCACAAAGATGACCATAAAGTCTTGTGAAAGTGGTAAGTGATAAAATCCATATTTATGTCTTCCTAAATTTGCTCAGGAGTTTGTAATGGTTGTAGTAATCCATAAGGATAGAAATTGTTGTTCTCGATTTGTTGACATGTGAGGCATTGGTGGACAAACTGGTGTATCTCCTCTCTTATGCCTTTCCAAAATAAAACTGTAGCTAATCTAATATAAGTTCTCTGGATTCCAGCATAACCCTAGCTAGGGTAGCATGAAACTCTTTAATCAACATTTGCTTGAATTGAGATTGCTCCCCCAAGTATATTATGCTTTTGAAAACTAACAGCCCATCTCTGACTCTCTAGTGTCAAAATTGTTGAGGTTGTTCAATCACTTCTTTCATAAGTTGTGTTAAAGTTTTATCTTAGAGTAGTTTTTATTTCAGTTTTCTAATATTTGAAAATGTGGTGAAAACATAGCCATGAATGCAGGTTCATTAACACATAGCATGAATTCTAGATAACTCATCTGCCACTGTATTTTCTTTACCAGGTTTATAAGAAATTTCATAATCATACCTTGGTAATTTTGTTAGAAAATGTTGTTGTTCAGGTGTTTGGATAAGCTGATCCATCAAACTCTTATGATATATCTTGATGTAGAACTTTCTACCCATTAAGAGTAGCCTCCATTTAGATACTGCAACAGTGATGGCATACAATTCTTTTATATAGGTGAAAGCTTTCTACATTCTTGGACAGAGTTTTTTACTGAAGAAGACTATGGGATGCTCATGTTGCGATAGAATAGCTTCAATGCTAGAACCAGAAGTATCAATTTCTACGATAAATGGTTTAGAGAAATTAGAGTGGCTATTTTGAGATTGTTGAATGTATGTTTAGCTTTGTCATTCCATTTAAAGCTTTTTTTTTAGCAAATCAATAGGTGTTGCAGTAGTATAAGCATACCCCTTGATATATCTTCTATAGTAACCAGTAAGGCCAAAAACCTCCTTTGCTGTTTTTGATTTGATGGAACATGCCATTTAAGCATAACATCCATTTTAAATTGATTTGGAACTACTCTTTGACTAGAAATAACTCGGTCTAGATTTTTAATGGAAGGTTGAGAAACACTACATTTACTCAATTTGGCAAACCAACATTATTCTTGCATACATTTTAGAACCTGTTCAAATGCTTAACATCTATTATAGATCAGAATACCATTAAAAAAAATACAACGAAAAACTTTGTTAAGAAGGGTTGAAAAGTCTGGCTCATAGTAGCTTGGAATGTGGTAAGGGCATTTGTAAGGCCAAAAGGCATGATAATAAATTCAAAATGGTTATGGTAAGTTCTAAATGTTATTTTATGAATATCATGAGTGTGCATTCTTACTTGATGATATCCAACTCTCAAATCTAGCTTGGAGAACATAATGGGTCCATGTAACTCATCAAGTAACTCATTTATAATAGGTACTGGAAAGCTATATTTTGATAGCTATTGCATTCAATCCCCTATAATGCACACAAAAGCTCCAACTACCATCTTTCTATTTTATTAAATGCATCAGTGAACTATATAAACTTGTGTTAGATCTCATGATACTAGCAATTAAAATTTTCAACAACAATTTCTCTATTTCATTCTTCTAGAAGTGAAGGCATTTATAGGGTTTAATATTTACTAGTTTTGAGTTAGGCTCCAAAGTGATTATGTGATCATTAGTTCTAGTAGGTGGTAGTGAGGATGGTTCAGTGAATACCTCTTTGCAATTTTGCAATATGATATGTATAATTGGTTCTACTTGTTGCCCTTGGTCGGTATCTTTTTTCTGTTGGTATTCACTTTCCTAGATTGTTGTATAGGCTATAAACTGAAAATAGGATGCAATACCCCCATTATTTTCCATATTCTTTAATTGCTATACAATCCACTTGATAACCTTTATCTCCTTGTAATTGAACTAACTATCATTACTAATGAAATTTCAATGTGAGTTGAGCATAGTCCATAGTAATAGGTCCCAACAACTATAACCATTGAATCCCAAGTACCACATCAGTCCCTTATAGTGGTATTACGAAAAAAATCAATAGCAAAAGTATTTTATTGTAGTGATAGCATCACATTATTACTCATTCCCTCACATGACAGAAGCTCCCCATTTCCTACTTAAACTTTGAAATGTCCTATAGGAGTAATAGGAATATTAAGAAAATTTGGAACTCTTTCTTAGATAAATTGTGTGTACTCCCTCTATCGGTGAGTACTTACACATGACTTTATCCTATGATTCCTTGCAATCTCAAGGTTCTTGATATGATTTGATCTATCAAAACATGAAAGCTTATAGCAAGCATTATGTCATCCATTTTCTCTTATGTTGTTGCCAATTCAATGCTCTCCTGAGATTGCAAACCCTCAGTTTCTTCACCCTCGAGTAACATTAAGAACCTTTTTCACTTACACTTATGATTAGGACTATATTTTTCTTCACAATAAAAACAAAGCCACTTCTCCTTCTCTTTTTGTATCTCCAGTGGACTGAGTTTTCTTAAAGGAATTTTTGTCATTGTTGTGTTACTACTTGGTGATACAGTTGGTTTCTGGACCAAAATTGATCATTTCATAACAAGTTCTAGTATCCAATTTCTTGAAGTGAACCTGATTTCATTCAACCTATCTTCTTAAAGTCTTACAAGACCAATGGCTTTCTGTAAATCCATTGGTTGGTGACATATAACCTCCCTCCTAATTTTTGACTTTAGTCATGATATAAAACAACTCTTCAAGAAAAGGTTCGCGAGTCCATAAACTCTACTAGATAACTCATCGAAATGTATCTGATACTCCAAAACATATTTGATTTTTTCATTTTGGTCAAAGTCCCTTGAGAATATTGATAAAAAAGAGGCCCCAATATGACCATTATTTCCATTTCAAAATCCCTCCAAGATCTCAAATATCTATTATGGTACATACATTGATACCAACTTGAAGCAAATCCTTCAATATGTAGAGAAACCATTATGAGTTTCTGGTTTTCAGGTGTTTGATGAAAATTGAAGAACTTATCAACCTTAAAAAGCCATTCAGTTGGATCTCCTCCACTAAATCTTGTAAAATTCAATTTGTCAACTTTGAATGATGTTGTATTCTGCAATTCTTTATAAGGATGTGAAGATTTTTCTCTATGATCTGAGGGTGGACTTCTAGTGTTGTACTTGTCAGATAATAACTTATGAAATGCTTGTTGTTGTTCCATGTTCTTCATCATTTTCTATTCCAATTATTGTTGAGAATTACTGACCATGGCTACAACTTTGTCTATGGAGATTTCAGTATGCTTTGATCGAGTTCATTCAGCCATATTTGTGTCACTGATGATAAGAATTTGTGTGAACAAACAATATGAATTTATGGATTGATGGAAGAATTGAATGAGAGAATTTATTCAAGAACTAAGTATTTCAAGAACCAAGAAAACAATGAAAGCACCAAAAGATACCATATACGATATCTTGTTCTTGTTTCGAGTATAAGAACTTAAAAATCCAAAACATTGAGAGAAAGAAATTAAGACTATGGAAATTTTATTTTCATTAATGAATCCTAGAAAAGTATATCAAGCCTTATTTATAGGCTTACAAATAGACTCCCCATTCTACAATTTTGTTTTAACTACTTAACAAACAGTAGCCAACTCTACTGATATACTCTAACTGCCCTAATAGATTAACTAATTACTAATTCTCTTCAGTTTCAGGTATTTTTTAGTTATCTAGAGAATGTAATATGTCATCCATGTAGGCCTCCTTTTGTTCCTCCTTTTCCTTTCCTCTGGTCTCATCTCTTCTACTCTCCCTTTATCTTCATATTCTATTGTATGTCCTTCTGTTGTGTCTATCCATGTTTTTATGGAATCAGCTATCAACCATAGGAGGAAAATTTTTGTTTACTCTTCATCTAGCTTCTTCTCAAAGAAGAAGAAGAAAAAGAAGAAAGAATTGAGGACAAAATCAAGATATATTACTCTCAAACCCTTATAATCTCAATACACCAAAAAAAGTTATACAAATCAAAATACTTGTACGTAATGCGAAAATGCAAGATAATCACTTAATTCTGCTCCACATGACCATTATGTTTCAGAAAATATCCATTTGTGCATAATTAACAAATGCTACAGCTTGGCATACGTCGTTGATATATGATAGTGAGATTGAATACCACATCGTTAAAATATTCAAATTAAATATTGTCATGGTAGCATTCAATCTCACCATGAACTTGATCTCTGATGTAGGGAAAAATTCTTCATCCAATAACTTAATGACATGTGGTACATTTCAAGGGAAAAAGGATAATTTCATAAGAAGGACAAACAATAGATTAGGCAAAGATACATGGCAAAAGACATATTGGTAATTTCACACCGAAGTTCTAGCACTACCATAACACTCCAACTTACGGATAAAATGTCATTTAAATAAATCCAGCTTGTGGATAATCCAATGGGAATCTCATTCCTATCATGATTCTTAGTGAACAATCACTCTCTTAATCAGACTATGCTCCGAGATACTATTTAAGGGGGCTCTCACTATCAAAAGGTATATTCAATAATTATTCACAGCTTTTACTTCTCACATCTCTCCATATTTTCAAAAATCCTTATTCTAACTTAGGCATCGAAAAGTCCCTGCGAAAGCACAACCTCTTTGGTCCTCTAGTGACTTTTAGGATTTCTCCTCGTTTTGTGTGCACAAGTACCACATTTCGGCTCTTCGAATACTTTGCAGATTATTAATATTTCTAAGAAGAAAAAGAACTCATCTGTTGTGATGCCTCCTAAGAACGCTTCCAAAGACAAGGTCGACCCAACCACCCGAGCCTCTAGCCGTAGCCAACAACAAGGCTTGGAACTCCCTGGTATTCGGGAGCATGACACCTCATAACAGAATCACAGTGTACCATCTGATGGGTACACTACACACAAGGAACCCTCTCATTCCAACCCGATTAATCCCAGCATCTAGGAAAGTCCGAAGGTACCTCTTACCCCAAACTCTACTGCACTAGTTACCCAAGAACAGTTCTTGGAGCTTACCCAATTAGTCAAAAATTTGGCCACCAAACTCAAAGGGGAAAGCCCTTCCTCCACCTCTATCTCGACAATGCCCTCGAACAACAAGGCACTTGAACTCCAATAAAGCAGCTTACAACCACTCCACTATCGAGTCTTCTCCTTACCCTGAGTCAAAATCCAGAGGCTTCTCCACTTCCAAGAATTAAATTGACCTGGACAAGAAATTAGAGAAAATGGATAGGAGAATAGGTGAAGCCTTCAAGGGAAGAAACACCAACATCCTGGACGAGCTCAATTCTTAGGCTTCTCTCTTTACATAGGACATCCTCAACGCTTCTCTCCCACGGCATTTTTGAATGCCCATCATAAAATCCTATGATAGTTCCACGGACCCTATGGACTATCTCCAGCTTTACAAGACCACTATGATGTTGCATTGTCACCCAAATGCTATGATATGTCCAACCTTCTCTCTGACCCTCGAAAAGACTGCTAGCACATGGTATCCAAACTTTAAACACACCATTATCATATCCTTTAAGGAGTTAAGTCATGCCTTCGCAGCGCACTTTCTCAATAGTAAAGGACCCTAGAAGACTTTAGAAATTCTATTCAGCATCATCCCACAAAAGGGAGAGAAGCTCCGAGAGTATATCTCCAAGTTTAATGTCGCGACATGGGAGATCCTAGACCTTGATCCTATAGTGCAAAACTTAGTGTTACGAACTCAGATCATGATCCTTCAGCTCCAAACTTACAATGTGCCCTCTCAAGAACATGAATGATATCTTAGCTCAGGCTGAAGAGTTCATAATCACTGAGGACGATCAGGCATTCCGAAGGGAAAGAGAGGGAGGCACAAAAAAAAGGAAGAGGGACATCAATGAGCCAAGGGATAGCTCAGCGAAAAAGCCCCACCGAGAGGGTAGTACCAAAACCATCTTTTTGTTTGAAAACTTCGCTCCGCTAAAAAACATCTAGAACCAACATACTTATAAGCATTCAAGACTGTATCATCCTTCGCTGGCCTCAGAAGCTTCTATACACTAGTGAAAGTAAAGATCGGTCTAGGTGGTGTCGTTTTCATAGAGGCTATAGGCATGACACCGAGGGGTGCTATGCCTTAAAGAACCAGATTGAATCCCTCATTAGTACAAGGTATTTGAAGGAGTATATTGGGCCTCACCCGTTTCGAGGCAGTGAGGGCCGTCCTCAGCAAAGCCCCAAGCATCCATATAAGTAATCTGCTGAAAGACCGGATTATGAAAAGAGTAATCGCCGAAGCCTTAGGCGCAGTCCTAGGTAGAACCCCATGCCAAGTCCAATGAGAAATGACCAGAGTGATATACATCCTCAGAGTAGCTGAGGTCACACAATAATAGTGACGGGGACTATCAAAACTATCTATGGTGGACTTACCGTACGGGGACAACCCTCGCATGCTAAGAGAGTCTATGCTCAGTCAGTAGTATCAGTCAGTGGATCTTATAAGTAGGTCAAGATAGATTAGGTAATCTCTTTTATGGAAAATGATTTAGAGGAGTTATAGACCCCTTACGACTATACAGTTTTCATCACACTCCTTATTTGAATTACAATGTCGAGATAGTCTTTGTGTATAATTGAAGGTCGATCAGTATTCTCTATTATGATGCCTTCAAGAATATGAAGATAAATGATGATCAGCTCATCTCCATTATATGGCTTCTCAAGAATGCCAATATTTGCCGAAGGTAGCGTAGTCCTTCCGATCACTATAGGAATAGCTCCGCAACTTACCACCGTAATGACCACCTTCTTGGTAGTCAAGCACCCACTCTCCTACAATGTTATCCTTAAAAGACCAAATTTGAACGAGATGAGGACAGTAATCTCAGCTTACCATCTAAAGATGAAATTCCCCACAGAGCATGGTGGTGGGGAAGTCCAAGGAAGTCAATAAGCCTCTAGATCTTGCTATCTTAATTCTATCAAAGGGCATAAAAGGGTCGAGACCCTACCTCTGGAAATCGAGGATTTAAGAAATGAATTCAAAACTCCACGGGGCTAACCTGTTGAAGAACTAATAGTCGTTCTCTTGAACGATGGAGACTCAAAGACTATATAGATTAGGTTCAACCTTCCCGAGAACCTCAAAGAGCCATTGATCTCGTTTCTCCAAAGAAACTATGACCTATTCGCATGGTTGGCCTCTGATATGCCCGAGATTGATCCCCAAGTTATCATTCATAGATTGAATATGGATCCGAGCTAAAAGCCCATTTTTTAAAAGAAGAGATCCTTTACTCTAGAGTGGCAAGAAGTAGTAGAAGAGGAAGTAGACAAGCTTTTTATGGTTGACTTCATCTGGGAGGCACATTACCTGGACTGGATCGCCAACATAGTAATGGTAAAGAATGCAAATGGAAAGTGGATAAATCTGTATATACTTCACTGAACTGAATAAAGCTTACCCAAAAGACAACTTTCCTCTACCCCGGATAGACCAGCTAATCGATGCCAACTCCGGGCACGAGCTACTCAGTTTCATGGATGCATATTCAAGTTATAACCAGATCCTTATACTCGAGCCTGACCAACCCAAGACTGCCTTCGTCACTGACCGAGGCTTGTACTGTTATAAGGTAATGCCTTTCGGTTTGAAAAATGCAGGGGCAACCTATAAGATAATGGTCAATAAAATTTTCAAAGAACATGGAAATGCACATGGATGACATGTTGATCAAAAGTGTTAAGGATGAAGACCATGAATTTGACCTAGATGAAGTATTCAGAAAACTTCAATGCCACCAAATAAAGCTGAACCAGGGAAAATGTGCTTTTGGAGTCATCTCTTGTAAGTTCTTAGGCTTTATGGTCACATAGCGGGGAATAGAAGTTAATCTTGAAAAGATAAAGGCAATGTTAGAGGTGCCTACCCTTCTTCAAAGCAATCGAAAAAGAAAAGAACTTTGCTTATACCGAAGACTGCCTAAAAGCCTTTGAAGAACTGAAAGAGTGTCCGAGTTCGCCATCGCTCCTGACCAAGCCGATCACCGGGGAAGAGCTCTTCCTTTACATATTAGTGGGCCAAGATGTAGTGGCCTCAGTCCTGATCCGAGAGGAATATGGGGTCTAAAAACCCATCTACTATATCAGTCAGGTCTTATATGATCCCGAGGTGAGATATATCCCCATCGAAAAAATGGCATGTGCCCTACAAGTTATAGCTTGAAAGCTTAGATCATACTTCTAGGCTTACACTATCATTTTATTAACTGAACAGTCCTTGAGGCAAGTACTCCACAAACCAAACATCTCTAAAAGACTAGTAAAATAATCTATAGAGTTGGGAGAGTTCCACATCCGGAACAAACCCCGAATGGCTATTAAAGCACATTCCTTAGCAGATCTTATAGTGGAAACCATGTTCCCCGAAATACCCGCCAAGAGGCAGAGTCCGAAGAAGGTGAATAGACACTAAGTTGGATGTTATATGTCGATGAAGCTTCAAACAGCACCAGCAGCAGAGTTGAACTTATACTCAGCAGTTCCGAAGGCTTTTATGGTAGAATATGCCCTCAGGTTCGAATTTGAAGCCTCAAACAATTAAGTCGAGTATGAAGCGTTGCTAGCAAGGATGAAACTGGCAATGACATTGGTTGTCGAAGCCTTGGAAGAATACAATGACTCACAGCTAGTAATCAATCAGATGACCAACGAGTATGAGGCCAGAGGTGCAAAAATCATTAAGTATCTCAAGAAAGTCCGTGAGCTCACTACAGCTTTCAAAGGGTTTCAAATAACACAAGTGCCTCGAGTACAAAATTCAAAGGTGAGTCTTGGCATGACCTGCCTCTTCTAGGCAGTCCGATCTCACACTAGTTTACCTCGAAACCCTTTTCGTGCCTAGCATTGATAAAGTACCGATCATGCCAATAGCCAAGGAACAAAACTAGATGGACCCTATCCTCCAATACTTAAGAGATGGGACACTCTCTAGTCAAATAAGTGGGGTTAAAAAGACCATCCCTCACGCTTCGAGGCATACCATCATTGAAGGTCAAGTGTACAACAAAGGCCTCACAACACCCTATTTAAAGTATCTTGGGCCTACTAACGTAGACTATGCCCTCAAAGAGGTTCACGGGGGTATATCTGATAATCACCTAAGAGGCCGAGCTTTGGCTTATTTAATACTTCTACATGGCTATTACTGGCAAAAAATGCTCCATGACGCCACATATATGGTCAAAAAATGCAAGGCGTGTCAACAACATGCCTCCATGTCCTGATGACCTACCAACCCACTAACATTAATCATTAGTCTGCTTCACTTAATTATATGGGGAATAGACATCCTCCGTCCTTTCTAAGAAGCATCTAATAATAGTTATTGACTACTTTACCAAGTGGAAAAAGGTCGAACCTCTTACTAGCAACACTAGCTATCAAACTCAAGAGTTCGTATAAAAATCGATTGTATGTTGATATGGAATACTGATGCTACTCATCACTGACAATGGTAAATAGTTCGATAGCTCTCGATTCATGTTCTTTTGCCAAGACCTCGAGATTGAACATAAATTCTCCAAGGTAGGCTACCCTCAGGCTAACGGGCAAGCGAAAGTAACTAACATAACTCTCTTACAAGGCATTAAGAAAATACCTAAGGATGCAGATAGACAGTGGGTCAAGCATTTGCCAAATTTTCTTTGGGCCTACCAGATGACTAAATGAATTCCTACTGGAGAGACTATATTCTTCTTGGCGTATGTTTCAAAGGTCATTATCCCATTTCAGATAGGAGCACCATCACTGTGGATATAGAGCTTCGATAAAGCCAACAATGAAGAAGCCCTCAGGATGAACGTTGATCTGATTGACAAAGCAAGAGATAAGGCCCAGATCAAACTTGTTCCCTACCACCAGAGAGTGTCGAGGTACTACAACTCTTAAATCCGAGAAAAAACCTTCAGGTTACATGATCTGGTACTTATAAAAAATGAAGTATCTCACTATTGAGAAACATGAAAGCTCCTCCCGAACTGGGAAGACCCTACCACATCAAGAGGGCTTGTCGATCCGGGATCTTCAAGTTAGAAGACCTCAATAGCAATCTGATCCTTCGGACGTGGAATGCAAAATATCTTCGCGAGTTTTATCAGTAGAAGTTCGCATACTTTTCTTTCAATTTTAACTATGTAACTTTCGGATATTATTAATAAGAGGCTAGTTTTATTCATATAATTGTCAATATTTTCCTCGAAACTAAGTGAAGAGCCCCAAGCTCATTCCATTTAGACAAAAAGTTGAGGAGAAGGCCCCGAGCACTTCTTCGGACCCTTCTCTTATATCGATGTTAAGGGCCACAAGTTCCTTCTACTTTGCTTAACATCGAGAAGAAGACCTTGAACTATTCCTCTTCGAATCCTTACTTTTCTTTTATTTCAAAGACAATGGCCTTGAGCCCCTAAATATTTTTGGTGTACACATACTATGGAACTTTGATTCCTCTAAGAGCATTGGCTTCATCTTATCTTCTTGTGTAACAGACTCTATTGCTAAGGATTTAAAAGCTAAAACTTTTCTCCATAACTCTGAGGAGTTCAATCCATCTCATCCTCCTCAGACTTTTCTCTAAGATGCCAAGGAGTTCGATCCAATTGTTCATAGGAATCTCTCATCCCATGGGTCCCCTGAAAAAAAATGAAGGGCCCTGAGCCCTTTCTAGTAAGTCAAAGGCTGAGGAGAAGACCTCGAGCTCTTTTTCCTCTGACATCCTATTTCTATTGCAAGCAAACAAAGCTGCAAGGAAAATAAAAGGCCAAAACATTGCACAAGGATAAAAAAAAAAAGGAATATTTCATTAAACTTCAAATTTTAACATAAAAAAGGCACTAACAGCCTTGTACGATACAAAAAGAAAAAACAACAAAGGCCCTAAGCCTTGGCTTCATTCTCTTCCTCATTCTTTTCAACCTCATGAGCCTGATTTTGGATCTCTTCTCCATCTTCCTCGATTCGACGGGCGTCGTCGACGATAGTGGCTTCATCATCAGATTATGGGAGCTCAACCATTGAGAAGTCTTTCCCAGGGAAGGTCGTTCTATCCCTTTTCAAGGCCTCCTCGAAGCCATTAAGGTAAAACTTCCCAAAGGACTCCTCCACAGCCTTTTTGAAGTCCTCAGACCCCTTGAAGTTCACTATAGCCCCCTCCACGGCCTCCTTTACAGTTGCCTCATTTTTAGCTGCAAGCTTCTCCACCTCGGCCTTAGCTGCAATTTTGACTCTCTCTAGCTCGATCATCGCAAGTGCATTAGCTCTCTCTTCCTTAATCACACTGACCTGTAGGCCCTCGATCTCAGTGACGTTCTTTGCAAAAAGTTCTTGCAGGCTCTGGTTGAACTAAAGGCTATCTTTCAGCCTCCTATCGAGGACAAGAAAATGGCGAGACAACAGGCCCGAAGTCACGATCGACTAAAAAAAACACACGTTAATAACCCTCAGTCTTAAGAAAAGTAAAGTAAGGAAAAGAAAAGTTAAAGAATTACCTTGTAAGCCAAATCCACAGCCATCCCTACAAGAGCTTCTATAACTTCTTGGCTTACTCTGACAAAATCATGAGGAGAGATACCTCGTATCAGGTGCTCTTTACGACCTTTGAACTCCCAAAGATTGAGTCTGAGACCTTTACGCACCAATTGGGCCTCAAAACCTCTTAAGGTGCAGGCTGAGCAAAAGAGGATCCAAATGACAGCTCTAACCCCAAAGGTCTAGAAAGAGGAGGAGAGGTCGAATTATCCACTTGAATAGATGCTGGATGAAGAGAAGGATAAGGGTCTTGAGACTACCCTTCAGCGGTTCCCCTCTTCTATAAGGGTTGGCCCTTTGCATTAGCCTCGGTAAGCCTCTTCATCTTTTCCTTCCTTGGCTCCCTCTGAGTAACCTTTAATGTATCCATTTATGTAAAAGGAATATGACATAAGTCTGGGCAATAGAAGGAAATAGAATAGAAAAGTAAAAAGGATCAAGCCTATGCCCTATTCAGGACCTTCCGGGTGAAGTTCTAGTCTAGCTAACTCAAAAATACTATACAATATAGAAACTTCTATGGCCCCAGCCACCATATCCACTACTATATTTGCTTCACTCCTGAAAAGGTTTTGCTTTTTTTTAGACCTAAAAAGGTCCAAATCCCACTTTAACAGAACGTTGAAGCTCCTATCGCTTTGAAGAAAGAAATTTTTTTTCTTCCACTCTTTGATGGAAGTGGACTTCTTTTTCAACAACCCCTTCTTCACTCTCAAACTGATTACCACCCAGCCATACTTTGAGTGTTTGCTGACTTGGAAAAGGGTCTTATAAATGTTGATATTCATCAACCCTTACATCTTCATGCAGACATATATAAAAGCCATCAGTAGACATATAGAGTTCGGTACTAGCTGGCATAAGGCTATACCATAGTGGTTCAGGATAAAGTAGAAGAAGTGGTGTAAAGGGAACCTAAGGCTTGCTTTTAAAGAGTGGGTGTACGGATAAAGCTCAAAAGGTACCTCCCCTTTGAGGATGTCACAGACTCACTCCCTTACCCTGGCATTTCTAAGTCTATACTCCTCGAAAATTCTATACTTGAGTCTAAAAATTTAGAGGTCTTCTTCAACCAATTCGTTTGGCTCTGAATTAGTTGCAAAGACCATATTCTATCTCTCATCCTCACTCTTCTCCTTTTGTAACTCAGCCAAGGCATAATTACCCTCCGAGGATGAGGTGGCATCATCTCCCTCGTATAGCACCAAAGCACGAGATTCAACTGAGGTGTTATTCACCTCAACCACCTCTAAAATATGAGTACTATCACCAAAATACATTAAAAGAAGAGGAAGAAACTCACCAAAAAATCAAAGCTTTAAACTTTAAGGATTCTACTCCTACAAACTCCGAACACTCTACAACTCTGAGGAACTCTACTCTCAAGACTTCTAGCTCTAGGAAACTCTCAAACTCCGAAGGCTCTCAAGGATTCTCTTGTTTGCAAATGAGTGAAGTAAAAACTAAGAAAGAACTCCACTCCCTTATAAAGGACTACATACAACTATAATTTATTCAAACAAGGGAGAAATTAATCCAAAACAACTATAATCAACTTTAAGTAGAAGGTGTCTTTTCATATAACCAAGGGAAAGAGACGATTCTATGTACTCTATTTAACTCAAAAAGTTCGAGAGTCATAAAGGCTAAGCTAGTAGGCCCAGCTAATGGGCCCTACATTTAAAAGTCTTGCCCAGCTTGTGGGCCAAGATCCTGGGCCCAGTTAATAAGCCTCATACTCCAAGCCTGATCCAATTTTCAAGCCACAATCTTGGGGCCAGCTAATGGTCCCCCACAAGTTTAGGTTTAACTAATAGGCCCAAAGAAGACCTGCCTGATAGGCCATCAAATGGGCCAAATGCCCACAGCCACTCTTATCTTCTAAGACCATTTGCACTTTCACAAACAAGTTTACTCCTCTTGATTACGTCTATTTTTTCTAAACTCCTAGGAATTTGATCCAAATCATTTTCCATGGACCTGATCTCCAAACTCAGAGGAGTTTGGTCCATCTCATCTTCCTCGGACCTATCTTAACAACTCTAAGGAGTTTCATCCAAGTTCTTCTCCTTGTACTTAATCTCTAAACTCTGAATAGTTTGATCCACGTCATTCTCTTTGGACTTAATCTCCAAACTCCGAGGAGTATGATCCAAGTCATTCTCCTCGGACCTGATCTCTAAACTCCGAGGAGTTTGATCCAAGTTATTCTCCTCGGAACTAATCTATAAACTCCAAGGAGTTCGATCCATCTCATCTTCCTCAGACATGTTTTCAAACCTCTAAGGAATTCGATCTAAGTCATTTTACTCGAACTTGATCTCCAAACTTCGAGGAGTTTGATCTAAGTCATTCTCCTTGAACCTAATATATAAAATCCAAGGATTTCAATCCATTTCATCCTCCTCAGACCTGTCTTAACAACTCCGAGGAGTTCGATCCAAGTCATTATCCTCAAACTTAATCTCCAAACTCTGAAGAGTTTGATCTAAGTCCTTCTCCTCGGACTTGATCTCCAAACTCTGAGGAGTTCAATTCATCTCATCCTCCTCATACTTGTTTTCACAACTCCGAGGAGTTTCATCTAAGTTATTCTCCTCGAACTTATTCGCCAAACTCTGAGGAATTTGATCCAAGTCATCCTCCTTGGACCTGATCTCCAAACTCCGAGGAGTTCGATCTAAGTTATTCTCCTCGGACTTAATCTCCAAACTCCGAGGAGTTTGATCCAAGTCATTCTCCTTGGACCTGATCTCCAAACTCCGAGGAGTTCGATCCATCTTATCCTCCTCAAACTTATCTTCATAACTCCAATGATTTCGATCCAAGTCATTCTCCTTGGACTTAATCTCCAAACTCCAAGGAGTTTTATCCAAGTCATTCTTCTCAAACCTGATCTCTAAACTTCGAAGAGTTTGATCCATCTCATCCTCATCGGACCTATTTTCATAACTCCGAGGAGTATGATCTAAGTTATTCTCCTCATATTTAAGCTCCAAACTTCGAGAAGACCATTATGAATTAGAATCTTCTGAAATGCTCATCTAATACAACTATGCGAAACTCGAATTTTGTATATTTCCTTTCGAAGAGGAAACACCGAGCTATTAGGCCTCCTCGGAGTCCACATCCCAAGAAGGTTGCCCCAAGCTATCAATCCCCCTTGAAGCTTACATTCTTTTATGGAAAGATAGCATTAAGCCATTAACCATCTTTTAGCACATGTCATTTAAAAAGAGGAAGCTTTAGACTTCTCCCTAGATTGCTCGAACAAATCGAACCTTCATTCTTCACTTTCTTAGTACTTGGGTACCCACACCATTACATGCCTGATCTTAACTAAAAAAATATTGCAAATAACATTTAAACCTTGGCTTCGTCATGCCAAGCATTTCAAAGCTTCAGACATCAAACATCGAGCATGACAGTTAAGCCTTGGCTTCATCACGCCAAGCATATAAAGCCTCGGTTACTGAATGTCGAGCATGACATTAAGCCTTGGCTTCATCATGCCAAACATCTCAAGCCTCGTTTACTGAACGCCGAGCATGACAGTAAGCCTTGGCTTCATCATGCCAAGCATCTCAAGCCTCGACTGCTGAACGCCGAGCATGGCATTTAAACCTTGGTTTCATCACGCCAAGTATCTCAAGCCTCGGCTACTGAATGCTGAGCATGACATTAAGCCTTAACTTCATCATGTAAGCATCTCAAGCCTCACCTACTGAACACTGAGCATGACATTTAAGCCTTGGCTTTATCACACCAAGTATCTCAAGCCTCAGCTACTGAATGTTGAGCATGACATTAAGCCTTAACTTCATCACGTGAAGCATCTCAAGCCTCACTTACTGAACACTGAGCATGACATTTAAGTCTTAGCTTCATCATGCCAAGCATCTTAAGCCTCGGCTATTAAATGTCAAGCATGACATTTAAGCCTTGGCCTCATTATACCAAGCACCTCAAGCCTCGGGTACTATACGCCTAGCATAACATACCAAGCCTTGTCCACCTCATGTCAAGCACAGACCCCCGTCGAATCAATCATTTCAATAAGTACTTCCTCAACTGCATAATTGCACTAAAGGAAGTGGAGGGCATCTGATATAGGGGAAAATTCCCCAACCAATAACTTAATGACAAGTGGCAACCTTCAAGGGCATAAGGGTAATTTCACAAAAAGACAAGCAACCAATTAGACAAAGACACGTAGCAAAGAGCATATCAACAATTTCACACCAAAGTCCTAGCACGACTATAACACTCAAGTTTATGGATAAAATTTCATTTAAATAAATCCAACTTGTGGATAATCCAATGGGTATTTCATTCCTATCATGATTCTTAGTGATCAATTATTATCATAACCGGATTTTGCTCCGAGACACTAGATAAGGGGACTCTCATCATCATAATGCACATTCAATAATTATTCACAGTTTTTACTTCTCACAGCTCTCCATATTTTCAAAAAGCCATATTCTAACTTAGGCATTGGAGAGTCCCAAGAGGCACAACTCTTTCAGTCATCTGGTAATTTTTAGGATTTCTATTCGTTTTGTGTGAGCATGTACCACATTCCGTCTCTTCAACTACTTGACAAATTTTCAGCATCAACAATCTCCATTTCAATTTTCTAATAAACATGTTCCAAATTCGTACCACACATGATGCATTCTATTCATAAATAATTAAATATTAGAATGAGTGTACTTGGCATGATGGTGAAATTAATGAAACTAATGCATCATATAATTAATTAAAGAAACATTCAAATGTAAAAAATCCACATGATCGTATTTTTTTATGTTTGCTTTTCCACAATACACATAGGGTCATATCTTGAACCGGTAACTGCCTATTTTGTTAACATCATATAAGTACCGAAGGAACATGTGTAATGCGAACGAAGAAGAAAATAATGCCCACAATAACTTGAAAAATACTATGAGAGCAATATAATTGACATCTTTTGGAATCTTTATAAAACAGTTTATGACCTTATATTTCAGAATTAGTTATTGATATATGGTTTGTTTTTTAATTTACTGATTAATTAAAACTTTGGATTAGTGCACCATAATTCATTGGTGGATTTATGATTGGAGGTCTTAATTTTCTTTGCAAGCTCACAAGATACAGTTAAAATGTTTATACTAAATAATACTAGCTGCATGTTGCTAAAAATAGTCTTACTTCAATTAACATCATCAGAGAATTAGTATTTCCTGATAACTAATAATAAGCAAGTTTTTTCGTGTCCTCACGTCAACATGATAGAAACCTAGCCGTCATTGCGCTAATGTGCTTATTGCTAGTCCTAGCATGCAACAAGTTGTGTGTTTTTTTTTTTTACTATTTTCAATTTTATTTCATGACAATGATATCCATTTCATTTTTAAATAAATTGAAAAAATAATAATTTAGAAATGAATGTTCATGTTTATTTTCTTATATTCAATTGGACTACTCAATTGAATTTTCATATTTAAAATATTTGAAATAAATGAATAATTAAAAAAATGATAGAGAGAGAAAAAAAAATAGAGAATTTTGGTCAACTTAATTTATTACTCTTCATTTTGTGGAATTCATTTGTAAATTTATCAATTTTAACAGAATTTTCAATAAACTAACTTTAGTTACATAATGAATTCATTTACAAATGAACTCATGACATGACAACGTAAATAATTATAAATTAATTCTATAAAATTTATAAAATTCATTTGTTACAAACGTACTCGATCCTTTCCTTTTCGAAAAAAATTATCCATATAATAACACATGCTCATAATGTTTTATATATAACTTACTCTCTCTCTCTCTCTCCCAAAAAATTCTTTTGTAGACCCATTGTTTGTACTCCTTGTAATATCACGAATTTCAAGAAAAAATTATAATCCTCCCATTTTATTATAAAGATTATCACTTATTCTTAAAATAATATCTCAAAATAATTGTCTGCATTTTAAAAATGAAACATAAAATACATCTACTTTTCAAAAACACCCCTATGAAAGTCACATGAAAGTATAACTTTAATTACTTTGTCGACCATGAACATCACATTAAATACATCTAAAGGGTACTTAAGAAAAAACAAATTTGCCTTAATATATATGTTTGTGAATGATGGAAGGTGACAATAGTTTTGCAACAGAGAGAGTATTACTTAGCCTTACTCGTGATGAAAGATAAAAAGTTATTTATTCCATTAATAAACATTTGAGTATTCTTGAAAAATACATAATACCTAGGATAGTGATTCAATAATCTCGACTCCACAACCATTAGACTAGATTTATTATTATTATTGTTATCATCATATTGATAAATTCATAAATCCAACAGTTGTAAGTTTGAACTCATTGAATCGGTATATTTTATATATTCCATTTTTAGAAAATAAAAAATATTTGAAACTTTCGTTTTGAAAAAGAGTGACAAGCATAGAGACAAAGTAAATAATAATATTTTTCATGGTGTATTACTGGTTACTTATGATAGATTGAGTATTAGTGAGATCAGATCAATCTCTTATGGTAAGATTAGTGTAGTTAAGCCTGTAATAAAGAATAGGCTTCTTTATATAAAGAATTTAGTTAGTGAGATCCATTAAGCCTGTAATTATTGAGTTAATTACAATAATTTTACTATAGATGATTTGTATTCTTTGTTAATTTATTTCATCATGATATTATAAGAGGTGTAGAGAAGCTTCTAAAAGAAAGAAAAAAAAATTGAAGTGAAAGGAAGCAAAGATGGTACTTTGAGAAGCTAAACTGCCAAAGCCACTCTCATATGACCAGAACTTGTGGCCTTGTCAGCCCTCACTCTCAGATCATATGGGTCAGCCCCATTTGTCCATGGATCACACCTCATGAACACCCCCTCCCCCTCTTTATAGGCCCTACCACACCCGCTTCCTCTTTCTCTCACCCCACATAGCTAGCAACTGACCTCTTAATTATTAATTAATATTTACCTCCCCAGCTTCAATTCTCTCCCATTCTCCTCCTCCTCTTCATCTTTTCCTTAATTGATGGACAAGGCTGAAAGAGAAACTCATGACTTCATGAACGTAGAATCCTTCTCTCAGCTTCCCTTCATCCGTCCGGCTCCTGTTAAAGAAAAGGGCATTCGCCTTTTTGGCATAGAATTCGGTGGTGACGCGTCCGCCGGGGAAGAGTCTGAGTTGGCGGAGACTAATGAGGAATCGGTAGTACCGAAAGATCAGAACAATAATGGAGATAACAGTAGTCGAAGATTCGAGTGCCATTACTGTTGCAGAAACTTCCCTACTTCTCAAGCCTTAGGCGGTCACCAAAACGCACACAAAAGGGAGAGGCAGCACGCAAAACGCGTGCACCTTCAGTCTGCAGCAGCGATGGTGCATCATCATCACAATTCCCTCTCAGATTCGCATATTTATGGCCTCATGAATTACAGGTTAGGCTCTTCAGCTCCTACAACAACATTACCACCAGTTACTTACCCTTCATGGAACGCTACTACCAGTACTGCTAGGTTTTATGGGACCCACAGCTCGTTTTCTCATCAGACCCCAATCAATGGGAGTCCGTTAGGCTTGTGGCGGATCCCTTCTGCTGCTGTTCAAACTAACTCTACTACTTTTAATCGTGACCGTTCATCTCATCCCTTGCCCTTGTTTGCTGGTGGTGATCATGACCATCATGAGTTAAAGCCTTCGTCTCAGGTTGGTGGGTCGAGCTCAGTACAAAGCCACCGGTACGTCTATGAATCAAAGTCAAGCGTGCAAGACCAAGTGAGTTTGGATCTTCATCTGTAATAATTAATTTCATAACTTTTGGACAAAGAGATCGATCGATCGAGTATTAATTAATTTCAGACAGATTAATTAATTTTCTTACTAATTAAGCTAGCTAGAAATAAATCCTTTGTTTGTTCAAATTAATGAGGCGATTTTAAGGACACCCAGTCATTCGTTTGCTACCTAATTAATTCAAACATCTTCATTTTAGTACTATGATTTATTATATATGTAAATGAAATGATTTCATAATTATATGAGCTGAAATCCTTAATTTTGCTCTTTCATTTTAAGTTACCTTACGTTTGATTACCATTTTCTAAACACTAGCTAGCTTCTTCAATTCTTTTTAAAGCAAATTTTGTATTTTTACTTGCCTTTAATTTTTAGGGCAGGAAAAATACTTAATATCTCAAATGCAGAAGTTAATCAGAGAACAGTAGATAATTAAGGGTTCCATATATTGGATCCATCTCCTGCATTCACATTTTCTTTCAATTTCTTTATTTTTTTTTAAAGGCAAGAGACAAAATCGTATTCTTTCTTTCAATTTCTTGTACAAGCAAAAAATAATTTGTTCAGTTCAGCGTAATGTATTACTAATCTGTCTTCCCTCAGAATATTTCACACGTGTGAAGAATATATTGAGAACTAATAATCAGCTAGGAGCACATGAACGTATATATGTGGGTATACACTTATGCAACACATATCTAGCCATATGTTGTTTGAACAGGTGGGGTGAAGAGAGAGGTGAGTTTTGATACAAAGAGAGATGATCAGTTGATAAGGTTGTGATATAAATTAATGTCTCTTCTTCTGCATAAAATGCAGAAAGAAAATGATATTTCCATGGCATTTGCAGGTCGGATATATAGCTTACCAAACTTTAATTTATGCATATATATTTCCTTTTTATCTTCGTCACATTGAGTTTGAATGGAAGCTGAGAGATGGGAAAATTTCTTGTCTACTCCTAAGATTTATTTTTTAGATCAAAGATATTTGTACGAAGAGAAAGTTTGAATTTCTTTTTCTCTCTATTTAACAAAAATATTTTTAATTCAAAAAAATCTCATTAAAAAGGTTTAAGCAAAAATCTCTATCAAGAAGGGACATACTAGATTTTTATCTAAACATATGAATATATCCTATGCTTTATATTTTCAAATTTTTTTTGTTGGATCGGGTTTAAACCCAATAGTTTATATTAGTTAAAAACTTCACTAGTAATTTTGAGGAGTTTCATTGAGAACGTTAATATAGACGTGAGACTCAAAAAATAATATTACCAATAAAATCTTTAAAATTACTAATAAAATTTTTAACTGATTTAAACTATTGAGTTTAGATCTGAATCAATCCAAAATTTCTCCATATACCCTAAAATATATCTACTTAAATACTGATGTCATGAAAGACCTGAAGCTGAGGGAACAAGGTGGCAATTTTAAGGCCACTGATACAAGGCAAACCAATATTATAAACTAGTTATGTCGAAAGCTTCCCCACAATGAAAAAATTTAGTCCGTCCGATTTCAATCGATCATGTGGTTTTGGATTCGTGGGACCTATGATGATAAGCAGCAGATTGAGAATTAATGGTACTGATGTGGACACAATGAAAAATATACATCATGTTAATTTGGATGTTTGGAGGGAAAGGAATTGAGAGAACACGAATAGAAAAGAAAGGTGAGGAAAGTAGAGGATTTAAAGGATTAATTCCCTAATGTTTTATAATTAGAAATAAAAAAATAAATTATATATATTTTGTAGAGATTGTATCATCTCCATCTAAGTTATTCTAATTTAAATAAACTAATAAAAAAGAGTATTGAAGGGTTTCAAAGAGGTAAGTGTACCATTCCAAAATAATTCCCTTCCCCTCATCGAAAAAAATTAATCTCAAATAATGAAAAGGATAAGGTCCGTAGGTGTAGGTGTATACGTATCTCACCTCTTATCTTTTATTTTCTTCTACTCTCATCTCGTTCAAACATTTTTTTTAACAAAATAAAAATATTATTAATATTTGAAAATCTGAGATCGAATTCCATACAAGTAAAACCCAAATGAAGGGAACTCCTACCCACTCACCTCATTCAAACATACTACTCCAAAAGATTGGAGGGTAAAAAAAATTTAGGCATTTCAGTCACACAAAGATTTTATATCTCGCAAACATTTTCAATTATTGATGAAAAAAAATTAAAATTTTTTTCCCTATCAATGAATGAAAATGATTATAGCATATAATTTTTTCATATAATAATAGAATTAGGTTAGAACAAAAAAAAAACAAGAATTTCAAATTAGATATCATTTAAATTCAAAAATGGATTCCTATCTAATTAAGATGTTTATTATTGATAAACATACCATTAATAAAGAAATCAAAATTTTAAATTGTATATATGGCTATAATCTATTAATGGTTATGTTTAATTCTATAATATTCAATAATTATTTAAAATTCTATTCTATATTCTTTATTATTTTATATATTAATTATGAATAGTTAAAATAAATAGTTAATAAATAAGAACTAATATTTTACCGAATTCTATGTATGAGCAATTTCGGTTATATGAGCCTGCTTAGCTCAGAGGTGTAGAAATTGTTAAGAATTTCTCGCCATTCAATTATATAGTGTCATGATTACTGATTACGTACCTTTTTGTTTAAAAATACTTACAGGGCTAGCTAGCTAGCTAAGAAGGCATATATGGGTCATTTCTTTGTAAGCACATTTTTTTTATCATTCAAGGGGCTATTGTACCAAATCTTTCATGGCTTTAAAATGGCAAAACCAACCCTCTCAAAAGGTTGGGTCCTCTGCTCCTCCAATAGACTCGAAGGGACAAAAGAACATGGCTGTAAGACTGCCATCTTTATTTTTCCACCTTTTATTTGTACCTTGGCTTTTATGTTAATAAAGATGGATTCACTCGTTTTTTTTTTTTTTCATCTAACATGCACACTTACCTAGTTACCTGACAAAAAAATTAAAAAAAAAAATTCATCTTTTAGTTACTACTCAACTGGCCATTTAGTTACTATTAGAATTTTTTGGATATAAGTAGGTGTGCATTTTAAGTGGGTAATACCAGTGTTTTTATAAGCGAGATGTTTTGTCTTAATGAGGTGAGGTGTAAGCTCCGATATGTTTGGACGTAAACCTTTTGAAACGTTGGGCCGTTTTGAATAAAATAATATTAATTAAATTATAAAAATACTAAAAAATTAAAATAATATAAATTAATTAATTATCAATAAACTTTACTAACTTAAGACCTATGAATGAATATTTATCAAAATATTTCACAAACACACGTTAACATCACCAATATAATGTTAAGTAGTTGTTATTTGCACACTAACAATAATATAACAAATTCACATACATCTCATCTTTCATCAATAAATCATAAATCACACTCCAAAAACCAAATTCTAATTTTCAAATTGACCAATCTATTCATCACAAGACACAAACACGTTCCAAATTCCAACAAACATAAAAAAAAACACAATGTTAAGTGTCAAATGTTTACTGTTTAGTGTTTATACACTTACATTGGTATAACAAATTCACATACATAAATCTATTAAAAGCAACAAATTAGATAACATAACAAACAAAATCATTCAATGGGCTCTAAAGCACTCTCATCAATATCATCATCATCTTCATCAAACATATCTACGCTAGGAAAAGTTCTTGAATGAAATCTTGGGTGCATATTTTGTGTCATGTCTTCCACAGTTGGGTCTAATATAGTTTGCTTGCCTCTTCTTCGATCTTGAGTCTTTTGACCTACATAACAAATTACACAAGTTATATAGCATTAGTGCATTATAACAATATATGATAATGAAACCAATGATTCCATAGATATGTGACCATCTATGATAATATTTTTTTCATACTTACTTGACCATGTCTTATGTGTTTGTTTGTTTGATAATCCACAAACAAAGAACCACATTCTATTGTAGGAGCAGGTGTCTGAGTCTCATCTCTCTGCAAAGGTTCAATTGGCACAGTTCTAATGGCATCAACATCAAATTATTGTTCTTCTTCAATCCAAGATGGATCACTAGGGAGAAGAGATGACTTTGTCTCCGCTATCCACTCATCATCAGAGTCAATCTTCTCCACCAATATAGGATCAATTTTTTGTTGCCTCCTTCTGATACTTCTTTCTCTCAATGCAGTGTTGTACTTAACGTAAACCAAATCATTCAATCTTTTATGTTCAAGCCTATTCCTCTTTTTTGTGTGGATTTAAAAGATCAATTTTTTATCAACATATAAGTTTTTGTTTTACAAGATGAGATGTATTAAATTGTGAAACTGAAATAAATTTTACCGATTCAAAGGTGCTCCAATTTCTCTCACACCCTTGAAGTGCTACAAGTGAGACTAAGGACTCGAATAGCAAACTTTATCAACTCAGATGTGTCGCTTCCAAAGCGCAGCCACCAATCAGCTACACAATTAAACTAATTCCATAAGAACAATACTAGGTAGTGACAAACGATAATATAACTAGTACATTGATTGATAGTTTGATATTGTAAGTCTAAAACAAGATGTTTTAGTCATTAAATTCAGAGCATTATGGACCCTATAGTCTTAAATCTTAAATATTAAAAAATTATTTAATGAGCAAACTAAGGTTAAGCAAGTACTAAGATTGTGTGTCTTAAATAGTACTTGGAGAACGTCGATTTCTTGTATCGATTGCAATTCTAGTTCCAAAGTCTCCACGTGCATAGTCATATAAGTCCAATTGAATATCAACTGAAACACGATCTTCATAACTCATCATCCTTTCCATGCATTTAAGTAATCGTTTCCTCAATATCAGCTCAAATTTAAGAAACTTCTCTGTGTAATGTAACTGAGGATTTAAGTAAAACCCAGCAGCATGTAAAGGTCGATGAAGTTGTGGAGTCCATCTATCATCTATCCTCTTCAAAATTAGCCCATACTTATGTTCATTTCCTCCACAATTATTAGCAATCTTTTCTTTAGCAACATCCATCAAATTGTAGATAAATCCTATTGGAGGCCTCTCCTCTGAATCAACCTTTCTCAAAATAAGAACAAGATGAAGAACACTTTTGATACAAAAAAGAAACATTACGCCAAAAATTCGGATAAAGCAATATGCTTGTGCAAGCTTTTGTACCTTCATTCATCTTGAAATATCTACTAAAGCAAAATGCATATGAAGAAAACATAGCTATAAGAGCTTAATTTTGCTTATAAACGCTTTGAAGTGTGAGATAAATAGTGGCAAAGCATTTTACTGCTAGGAAAAGAAGCTTATGATCTTTTGTGTGTTTCCTCATTAAGGCAAGCACCCACGTATGTCCATATATGAACTTCACAACTTGCTTAGATTTTGCAATTATCTCAGCATGAACCTTCAAATTTGCAATGCTCTCTAGCATGACATCAATACAATGTGCAGCACATGAAGTCCAAAATAATCTAGTCCTTTTCTCCATAAGTCGTTTCCCAGCATTCACAAAATTTGAACCATTATCAGTGACAACTTGAACAACATGCTCTTCTCCAATTTCCTCAACCATCTCATCAAGATAATTAAACATCAACTCATATGTTTTAATAGTGTCAGATGCATAAACTAATTTCAAGAACCATGTACCAGCAGGACTATTAACCAGAAAGTTGATCAAAACCCTTGACTTATTATCTGTCCAACCATCAGCCATTATAGTGCATCCATATTGTTTCCATGCCTTATTGTGCTCCTCCATCATTTTGTCTATGTCAGCAACCTCTTCTTTAAGAATCAATGTCCGCACTTCATGCATAGAATGAGGTTTAAAGCTAGGCCCAAAATTAGAAATAGCCTCAACTGCACTAAGCTAATAGAGGTTATTCATCAAACTAAAAGGGAGTGCTCCATTGTATATAAAGTGTCCAATTTTTCTACAAACATCTTTTCTTTCTTCTTGCTTCCATTTGGAATTCAAAGTTGCTTGCTAGGCTTGTGAATAAGTGAAATTATCCATTGGCCCTCTAGGTGTAGAAATTGGTTGAGTAAAAGGGCCACTGCCACTTGAGATCCCATAGTCTCCAACTGATGGGGAAGATAAACTCTCATTTCTTCCTCCAAGACCCATTCCAATTTCTTTAAGCATCTCATTCTTTCTTCTTTTGGTTGATTTGAAACTAGCTTACATTACTACAACTTCTTCTTTGACATTTTCAGGAACCTTCAAACAAGGTTTCATACCAAAATGAGTGCCTGCTAAATGTTGCTTTAATCGGTTTATAGTCCCAGAACAATGTTGATCACAAAATTGACAATAGAAGCATTTTTCTCCAGGAATTTCCTTTGTATAATTCCATGCAAGATCTTTCTTCAAGCCATGACTATTTTCAGGTTCACCCATGCTTCTTAATTCAATTATATTTACACCGTCAATAAGATGAAGAGAAAACAAGTATCAATTAAAAACTAGAGCAAAAAAACTACTAACATTAATGCAACTAAAGTAGAGCAGTTGCAAACTAAAATCAACAAATCTTACGGGTGCTGCTCTGCGGCAGGCCCCCTCACGGGTGCTGCCTATGCAGTAGCCCCCCTCATTGGTCATTAAACAGGAAAATTTGCCAAGCTTACTCAATGCATGCAAAATGATCATAAACTGGAGATTTATAACATGCTTGAAGAAGGACATAAATGAATCATCAATTAACATTAATACACAAACATTATCACATTAAACAATATTACAAAAATTTATAATTAACATGTACAAACAGCTTAAATCTATTTCATTAGGTGCTTATGATTTTCCCTAAGCGAACATAGAATTGTGATGGTTCTTTGAAACTAGTTTGAAAGGCTAGCAGTTTTGAAAGAAAAATTAAAGCTGTAAAATATTCCTGATCCTTTGTATAGGCAGTTTATAATCATTTATTAATTGCCTTTCATGAGTTACATGTCTTAATGAATTTTATGCCTCTCTCTAGCTAGTTTAATCTATATATTTATTCACTTGGTAAGCATGAACAGAGGAAGAGCCTGTAAAAGAAATATACAATCATGCAAATAAATACTATAATTCTAGTTTGTTTATGTCCTATGTAATGATTTGCTTGTGTGATGCAAAGAAAGAGTATCCTACAAAAGCATTTGTGGTTAGAAAGATCAAGATGATTAATGGTGAAAAAGATCTAAACTTCAACAGCCAAAAAAATTTCAGTGATGCTTTGTCTTTGAATGTATAGTTGTTTTCTAATTTCGTTTCAAAAAAATTTAGTTTTACTTCCATTTTTATTAAGTTTGTTTGCAGATTATAGTGAAATTGTTTTGTAGTCCTCCAGCTCTAACAAATGTTATCTGATATAAAGTTTCCATTCTTATACTTGGATCATTTCAAACTTAAGAAAATATCTTTCTACTTAATTCATATAGAACTGCAATTCAAAGCCTAACATATGCTTATGTTCCAGTCAATAGTGTACACACTAAAAATTACCATAAATCAAACTAATATCACTATCAAGTAGTAGTAAAATGATAGTAAACAAAGACCTCTATCACTTTTTAGGATGCATGCTTAAAGGGGGTATATTTCATATACTCTGTTGTTCCTCATGAAATTGGCTTATCAACAACAATGCTAAAAATATTTAATGAGAAATCACCTTACTCTATCATCTCAACTAAAACACACAACTGAGATTGACACTTACTTAAATTAGAGAAGATCTCTAATTATATTTTGAACTCTCAGGTCATGTTGTCCCCTCAAATTTATCAAATAGTTTGAATTTCTTCTTAAGAAAATCAAACTACCAAAGTACATAACTCTAACTACCAAAATGTATGCTCAAAACAAAAATTCAGTCCTAAGTCATGATGAAGGGAGATCCTCACACCATTAATATGAAGGCTTTTTAATTGATTTTTATAGCAGACAGTCTCCAATTGTGGTAAAAGTTTCATTGATGAGCAGTAGTATACTGTTTAAAATAGAATTATTGATTGGTTCATTTGCAGATTTCTTGTCCAATTTTGATGTTAATTAAGAAGTGGGTCACCATCATGTTCTAAAAATATGGCAACTGGTTGAAGAAATTCAAAGTTCATTTCAGGCCAACTTTAAAACTGATGATGATCAATTGCTAGAGTTTAAGCTATCTAAGTAATTAATAAAGATCTAATATTTCATTTTATGTTAAAGTTTTAGGAAAAGCTCTGCAAAGATCCAGCTATATATATATATGCCAAAGATTTGCATGCAAAGGTAGAAAGTTGGAAAATTATGGATTAATGAAAATTTTGATTAGATGAA
Source organism: Bretschneidera sinensis (assembly GCA_023935145.1). Taxonomy (NCBI): domain Eukaryota; kingdom Viridiplantae; phylum Streptophyta; class Magnoliopsida; order Brassicales; family Akaniaceae; genus Bretschneidera; species Bretschneidera sinensis. The sequence continues at coordinate 54,390,680 of CM043700.1, read as the reverse complement.
AAATCTGGGTTTTCATTATGTTTCTATTGGGGTCATTAGCAAATCTAATTAAATTAATTTATTCTAACTTCTATTAAATGAAAATTTGACAAGAAAAAATTGCATAATCTTTCAAAAGAAGTATGTTGACAATGCAGTGCAGTGGTTTTTGATAAAAATGGTATAGTTGTTTAGCATTTCATGGTAAATGACGCCATTTTGGGCATTTTATCTATAAAAAGAATCAAAATGGAAATATCCTATAATGAACTCCAAATCAGATAGTTATGTTGAGGGGTATTACTTAAATTGAATTCCAACAATATCTCAAGATGAAAAGTGACCATCCTTTCCATCTCCTACAACTGAGTATTAACAACTATACAAATGCTTTTGTAGGATACTCTTTCTTTGCATCACATAAGCATATCATTACACAGAACACAAAAACAAACTAGAATCATAGTATTTACCATTCAACAACTTCACATGACAAGTATCACAAGTCAAAATGCTTAAAAGAATCTAAAGAAGAGATTTGAGAGTTACCATTCAACAAGAATTAAAAAGTAAAGCTTTGATATTTTGAAGAAAAAAAAAACCCTAAATTTAGATAATTTAAACCTAAAAGACCTGAATTCACATAAATTGTAACTTGAAAGCTATAAATGACTTACCTAAGATAATTATGGACTATGGACTATGGATGGATATGTGAGAGAGACAAACGAAGAGAGCTTGTTAGAGTAAGGAGTAAGGGAGGTTGAGCTTCACGCAGAGAGGCTAAGTGTTTTCTGAGTTAGAGACGCGACTTCAGGCCTTAGGGAAGAAGACTTAAGGGGGCTTATTAATACGATATCATATTGGTTAAATGGGGCTGATTTCATTTAACCCAAAACAACGTCACTTTGAGGTTGCATAATCAAAAAATATATATTTCATTGGGTGTACACCTTGACGCCCAAGGCGTCAAAGGCGTAGGTCTGGCCAAACACCCAAACCCGAAAAACGTTTGCCCAGCGACAGTTGTGCCCTAGGTTTCACGTCCCGAGGCGTTTTAGCCCGATTTCACCTCTGGGTGCACCCGACATTCGCCTTTTTAAACACTGAGTAATACTATAATAACGTGGTGAATTTATCATTGTTGTTTTTATGTCTACAAAAGAAAAGTTTTTTTTTTTTAATACAACAATGATTTTAACATATTTTTATTTTTTCAACCTACATCACAATAATTTTCTTTAATCATAAGAGGGTTGTAACTTGGAAAAATTCAAGGCACGATTAGCCGCCAAAAGTTTTACTCGAAAGCCGAAAATAGACTTTCATAATATGTATTCTTTGGAAGCAAAATTTACATCCATCATAATGATTCTGGCTATTGTTGTATGTCTTGACTTTGAACTATTTCAAATGGATGTCAAGACTATGTTCCTAAACGGAGAGTTGAGGGAGAATATTTATATGAACCAACCTGAGGGATTTCATGTAGAAGCTCAAGAAAATAAAGTTTACAAATTGAAGAAGTCACTGTATGGTTTGAAACAGTCATATAGATAGTGGTATCTCAAATTTCATGAGGTAACATTGCAACTAAGTTTTGTCCCAAATAAGTTAGATAATTGTGTTTAAACCTATAAAAGTGGGAATAGTTTTTCTATATTGTCATTGTATATAGATGATATTCTACTTGTCGGAAATAACATTAAAATGTTAAATAAAACAAAGTTAGAACTAAGTAATAGATTTGACATGAAAGATATAGGTGAAGCGTCATATGTTCTAGGAATACAAATTTTGAGGGATAGCAAATCTAAAACATTGAGCTTAAATCAAGAAAGGAACTTGCTCAAAGTACTTAAGAAATTTGGAATGTATAATTGCAATTTGTTACCAACACCCTTGGTTATAAGGAAGAGATTGTCTAAAGACCAGTGTCCTAGAGAGGGACATAAGTCTTTAGAAGTACCGTTTAGTCAAGCAGTTGGAAGTTTGATCTAGGCCATATTATGTACTCGATCAGACTTGGTATATCCAATAAGTTTGGTCAATAGGTACCAAAGTAATCATGGGCCAAATCATTGGGAAGAAGGTGAAAGAATGTTGAAGTACTTGAGGGGTACCTTGCGCCTTAAATTAGTATATCAAGTTGATACGCTTGAGGTAATTGGTTACTCCGATGCAGATTTCAAAGAGGACAAAGATGACGGAAAGTCCACTTCGGGACATTTGTTCATCTTTGGAGGCACAACTATTTCTTAGGGTAGGAAGAAATAGGGATGTGTAGTAAGATACACACAGGAAGTTGAGTTCATAGCCTGTAGCATGGCTCCTACTCATGTAGTCTGAATTAAACGGTTTTTGATAGATTTGAATATAAATTTAATTGAAATACCAATAAAAATTTATTGTGATAGTCAAACGGCTATTAGTCTAATTTATAGTGGAGCAAATAGCTTGAAAAGTCAACACATTGAAACATAGTATCATTGTATTCATTATATTATGGTGGATAACCCTATCCCTACTAGTGATATGATTGTTGATCCCTTAACGAAGGGCATTCCAGTGAAAAATTTTATCAAACATCTTAGTTTGATGGGACTTAGGACTATCTGAGTCAAAAGAATATTTTTTTCACATCACATGAGTAGTGGGAGTGTGTTATCTCACGGATAATGAGAGCATAACATCTCATAAATGATGGGATAAGGTCATATCTGATCATCAGTTATAGAAGATTAGGAAATATAGATGGATAAACATTATCCATTATTTGAATTTCAAAGAGGTTATCAAGGGGGGGGGGGAGATGAGGCTGGAATCCTCTATAAAGGGTTCTTCCCATTGTTGAACACGCTGAAACCAAGCAAGAAATAGTCATCATCGAAACTCCATGTAATCTTCCAAATTTCTTCTTCTTTTTCATTGATGTTGTTCTCGAAATCCCAAACACTTAAACCAAACAAACAACACCAAGATCATCTTCAGAAGGGAACTCCACCAAATCATCTGATAGGGATGCTTCTTCAATTGTGGGGTTAGATTTTGAGTAATGAGCTAACTGAATTGGATTGGGCCGACTACCATCAGCAAGCTTTGGTGAACAACTATGATTTGTAGCATTAGAATGAGCGACTAGGCTAAGCTGTGAGCTTGCGTGGAGAGACTTGTGAATTTTAATGATTTGGTTTAGTATATGTGGACTCAGAGCTTGAACAAAATAAGAAAAAAAAGATTTGATGGGTTTAGACAAAGTGCTCACCTCAACTTGGAAATTTTGATAAGAATTTAGACCCTCACGATTTCCAACATTACCTGTAAGCCCTTATTTCCAATGGCCATATCAGGGGAATAATCAAGTTGTTGTCCCTCTGTACGTTCCACAACTATGATAGGTGTGCATAAGTTTGAGAAATGTTTTGATATCGAGGAATTTGTAGCTATCCTCCAAGGCACAATGCTAGCAGCATGGAGTATACACATGCTACTCTTAGCTCCATCTCCCAGAGAGCAGGGCACCTCTCCCATGGTAGCTTCAAGCTTCATAGAACTTTCTAGAACAATAAAATTGGAGCTCAAACATCTAACCATCAGTGCTCAGATCCCTAGCCGATGCATTGGTTTGTACATGTCCAAAGCAGACTTGACAACCAGACTTTTACAAGACTTATCAGAATGGCCAATCAACCCATAAGCATAACAAAAATATGAGAGTTTATCAAGCTTAACATTAATCCATCATTTCAGACCATTATTTTTTGGTAACCAAAATCCAATAGAAAAGGGAAGACGAACATCAATAAGAACCTTTAATCAAAGAAAACCTCTTTGATATTAGGTTTGGGTCTTCTACTTCAATTACAGTGCCAAGACTACTCCCAATTTTAAAACCACTTCTAATTTTTAAGAGATCTAGGGTTAAATCGTGTACTTGGATCCAAGAAGACGAATTATCGAAACTCAGATCATCCAATGATAAATCCATTCTCCATCTATTTAAAATCAGTAGGGAACCCATGGTTGACCAAGGCGCCTCAACCATGACTTTCATTATACTTGATACTGCCAAAAAATACCTCTCCAATAGGAAGACGACACATGGATCATCTTGAAAGCAGGTCATAAGAAGACACATGGATGATCCAAGACTGGGCAGCCCAGCCTCCAGGTCATAACCGCCCTTCAAGGCTCTGCTGCCGCCAGCTGGGCCTCCACGTCACCACTTCCTTCCAGGCCATCATTGCCCAACCAAGTTGGGTGTCAGGTCGGCAGACTACCCCAGACACGTGAATGGCTTATGATCAAGCCATCAAGGCTAAGCCCTAACGGATGGCCTCTAGCCACCTAGCTGGGCCTCTTAGGCATCATTAATAAAGACCAAGTTGGGGTGTCAGGCGCTTAAACCGCCCTTATACCTAGATGGCTCCTGATCAAGCCAGCAAGGCAAAAGCCCTAGCAGACGACCCCTAGCCACCTAGCTGGGCCTCCTAGGCATCATTACCTAACCCAGTTGGGACATCATATCGCTACCGCACTAGGCCTAATATCGCCTCCAAAGCCCTATAAAAAGGGTCAGGTATGCATTCTAAACAAGAAAACTTTTTCTCAAAAAAAAAGAACTCGTCTCTTGAATATCCCATACTTTGCCCTAACTTAAGCTTTGGAGCATCTTCGGAGGCACCCCCTCCGACGACCCTATAGCCCTTTTCTCTTTCCTTGTGCTGGAACAACCAAGACTTAACCTCCAGCTCAACCATACACATTTTTGGCATCAACAGATTGGTGCCGTCTGTGGGAAACCACATCTCTCGCTGGCAGTAACAGCGAAGAAAGTCAAAAGAACTTATTTGTTGTTATGCCACCCAAAACCCCTGCCAGGGACCTTAGTGAAAGAGTAATGAGGTCTGGAGCAAGTTTCCCGGCTGAATCCGAGGCCCATCCCAACATGACTACTCTATAAGCGCAATACGTGAAACTCTCGCAGCTAGTAGCTGACCTAGCCGTCGAAGTCCGTGGAAGAGCCCAACGTACATCACCACTACCTTTGCAGCCGGAACCAAGTCATAATGGTTCAGCCGGCCGCCGATTACTAGTCGATGGCTGGTCGGTGACTAAATCACCCCCACCACGCATGGCCAGGTCCGAGGGAAGTCCCTCATCTAAAAACAGTGAAGGCCTTGGCAAACGGATCGAGGACATAGAGGAACGAATCAATGAGGCGTTCAGAGGCCGTGGCCATAATATGATAGATGAACTCGATGTACAAGACCCACTGTTCGTTCAAGAGGTCCTCGAGGCTCCCCTCCCACCAAACTTCCGCATGCCACAAACTAAACCTTACGACGGATCTACTGACCTTCTAGATCATCTCCAACATTACCGAACCACAATGACCATTCACAGACATTCAGACCTTGTGATGTGTCGAGCATTTCCCCTAACCCTTGAAAAGGCAACTGGAACGTGGTATGCCCGTTTGAAACCCAGAGGTACCAACATATTTAAAGAGCTGAGTTATGCCTTCGCCTCTCATTTTATCAGTAGCAAAGGACCAAAAAAGACCTCAGAGTCTCTGTTCAACATTGTCCAGCTAAAAGGAGAAAAACTCCGGGCCTACATTTCGAGGTTTAACTCCACTGCTTGGGAGATCCAAGACCTTGATCCTAGTGTTCAACTACTGGCATTCAAAAATGGGCTAAGATCTGGAGTCTTCAGTTCAAAACTTACCAAACACCCACCCATTGTTATGCATGAAGTTTTGGCTCATGCCGAAAAATACATGCTGACGGAAGATGATCAGGCATTCCAAAGAGAGCGAGAAAAAGACACAGAGAGAAGGAAGAGAGGCCCCACTAGCCCATGCCATGAGCCTACTAAACGGTCATTTCACGACGAGAGACCCAGAGCCCCCGGGCCCTTCGGAAGTGGACCTTGAACCCCCAGAACCTTCGAAACCAGACCCAGAGCCTCTGAGCCATCCGACAACTACACTCCATTGAATGCATCTAGGATCAACGTTCTAATGCAAATCCATGATAAAGGTCTCCTGCAGTGGCCCCCGAGACCACCTAACCTCAATCCGGATCGAAGCACTGGGTGTAGATTCCACAAAAACTACGGCCACGATATAGAAGAATGCAAAGCACTAAAAAACCAAATCGAGGCCCTTATTAACAGAGGATATCTAAAAGAGTTTACTGGACCACGAATGGAAAAATTTATAGAGCGGCCTCGTAGAAGCTCTGAACGTCCACCCGAGCAAAATAAGCCTGTACGACTTATCAGAAAGAGCTCAGAGCCGAACTAAGGGGAGTCCAATCAGAAGAAACCAGAGGCCCCCAAGGCAAAAATCATCAAAATAATTTGTGGGGGGCCTGCAGTGGGGGCAGGTCTAATTACAGTGGGAAGTCGTATGCCAGGTCAGTAGTTTCTGTCTCGGGACCCTATAAATGGCATAAAATGGGCGGAACCATTTTCTTTTCGGATGAAGATTTACAAGGAGTTCAGACTCCACACGACAATGCTGTCGTAATTTCCCTCCTCATGGCCAACCACAAAATAAGGCGAGTCCTAGTCGATAACGGGAGCTCTGCTGACATTTTGTTCTATGATGCTTTTCATCAAATGCAATTGCGAGATTCTCACTTAGAGACGGTCTTCACCCCACTCTATGGCTTCTTAGGAGGACCAGTCTTTGCCGAAGGCAGTATAACCCTCCCAGTAACTGCAGGGACGGTCCCTCAGGCGATGACTGTGCAGACCACTTTTCTGATCATCCGGTAGCCCTCGTCTTACAATATGATATTTGGACGACCAACATTGAATAAACTCCAGGCGGTTGTCTCCGCCCATCACCTAAAAGTTAAATTCCCCTTCGAGGGAGAAGTGGGCGAAATCAAAGGAGATCAACAAATCTCCATGTCATGTTATCTCAGTTTAGTAAGAAAAGGCAAGAAGGCAGAAGCCCTCCCACTTGAGCTGGACGATCTTAGGGATGAAGGAAACAACCTAAGGGGCCAACCGATAGAAGAATTAACCATTATCCCCCTCAGTGAAGACAACACCTAAACCATCCAAATTGGTTCAAACCTACCGGAAGCCTTCAAGAAATCTTTACTCGTCCTCCTTTGGGCAAACCAAGATTTATTCGCTTGGACAGCCGCAGATATGCCGGGAATCAGCCCAGATGTCATAGTGCACCGGTTAAGTGTGGATCCAAATCATAAACTGGTCATCCAAAAGAAAAGGTCATTTGCCCTCGAACGACAGGTAGCCATTCGAGCAGAAGTTGACAAATTGCTCTCGGTTAAATTTATTTGGGAGGTGAGTTATCCAGACTGGGTATCTAATGGAGTAATGGTGAAAAAGGCTAATGGCAAGTGGCAGATCTGCATTGATTTCTCCAATCTAAATAAAGCTTGTCCGAAAGACAGCTTCCTGCTACCTAGGATCGATCAACTTGTCGACGCAATATCCGAACATGAATTGCTAACGTTCATGGACGCCTATTCAGGTTATAACCAGATCCTCATGCACCGACTGGACTGAGAAAAAACATCGTTTATTACAGAACAAGGACTCTACTACTATAGGGTCATACCATTGGGCTTGAAGAACGCCGGGGTCACTTACCAAAGGTTAGTAAATAAAAATTTTCAGGGACAAATAGGTCGGAATATGGAAGTTTATGTCGATGACATGTTGGTTAAAAGTATCAAAGCCAACGACCACGAGGTTGATCTAAAAGAAGCCTTCGATGTCCTCCGCCATCATCAAATGAAGTTAACCCCCACTAAATGTGCTTTTAGAGTTACTGGGGGAAAATTCCTTGGGTTCATGGTAACTCACATAGGCATAGAAGCAAATCCTAAGAAAATAGATGCCATTCTTAGCATGAGCCGACCACGTACTGTACAGGAAGTCCAACGACTCACAGGAAGAATAGCCACTTTAAGTTGGTTCATGTCAAAAGCTACCGAGAAGTGTCTCCCCTTCTTTAAAATCATTTGGAAGGCCAAAAAGTTTGTTTGGTCTAAAGATTGTCAAGAAGCATTCATGGAACTAAAGAAATATTTGGGAACACCCCTTTTACTCACCAAGCCTGAAGCTGGAGAAGAATTCTTCTTATACCTCTCCGTGGGACCTGAAGTGGTGGCCTCCGTCTTAATTCGGGAGGATGAAGGCATGCAGAAGCCTGTGTACTATGTAAGCAAAGTACTCCACGATGCTGAAACAAGGTACCTTCCTATAGAAAAAATGGCGTATACACTCTTGATCTCGGCTTGGAAGCTCCGATCATATTTTCAAGTCCACACAATCACTCTTTTAACTAACCAACCCCTTCGGCAAGTACTCCATAAGCCTGATGTTTCCGGCAGAATGGCAAAATAGTCGATAGAGCTGGGTGAGTTCAACATTCGTTATCGGCCTTGGGCAGCTATTAAAGCCCAAGTCTTAGCCGATTTTGTTATAGAAGCCACTCTACCAAGACCAGAAGAACCATTTCAGGCGACTGGCGAAACAAATCTGGGCCCCCAATAGACCCTTCATGTCGACGGATCCTCTACCGACACTAGAAGTGGCGCCGGGTTCATCATAAGCGGTTCGGACAATTTCACTATTGAATACATCTCGAGGTTTGAATTTAAGGCATCTAACAACGAGGCCGAGTATGAAGCTTTACTCGCAGGAATGAAACTAGCCCGAGGTGTTTTCTGTAAAGGTTTTGAATGCATATAGCGACTCTCAGCTAGTGGTAAGCCAGATAATGGTGAGTTCAAAACACAAGGGGAAAAGATCGCTCGTTATCTTGCGAAGGCTAAAGCACTAGCCGCAAAGTTCGAAGTATTTCGTATTAGCCAAATTTCGCGAGCTAAAAATTCAAAGGCTGACTCCTTAGCCCGGCTCGCATCATCCCGCCCACTCGAACCAAGGTGGGCAGTTTAGCTCGAAACACTTATCGCACCCAGCATCGATGAAACTATAGTATTACCCGTGGTTGGTGAAGAAACATGGATGAGTCCTATTCTCGAGTACTTGCGTGATGGTTATCTTCCAGACGATAAACACGAAGCCCAGAAGGTTATGTCTCGGGTAGCACAGTATGCTATTTTGGATGGTTAGTTGTATAAAATAGGCCTCACAATGCCCTATTTGAAATGTTTTGATCCAACCGAAGCTAATTACGCCCTCCGAGAGGTCCACGAAGGAATATGTGGAAATCATCTTGGGGGGAGGGCCTTGGCATTCAAGATCCTTCGCCAAGGGTACTATTAGCCTAGAATGAGGAAAGAAACCATAGAGTTGGTTAAAAAGTGTAAAAGCTGTCAATAGTATGCCACCGTATCACATAAGTCAGCAAATCTCTTCAATTCGATCACCAGTCCGCTTCCCTTCGCTATATAGGTAATGGATCTTCTCGGACCTTTCCCCAAAGCAACCGGCCAGTGAAAGTACCTCATAGTGGCAATCGACTATTTTAAAAAGTGGGTAGAAGCCAAGCCCTTGGCCAGCATCACCGATCATTAGGCCCGAGGTTTCATTTGGAAGTCGATCATATATCGGTTCAGAGTACCTCTAGTGTTGGTAACAGACAACGGCAAACAGTTCGACAGTGCTTGGTTCAAAATATTCTGCGAGGGATTGCATATCGAAAATTGCTTCTCCTCGGTTGGATACCCCCAAGCTAATGGGCAAGCTGAGGTCACCAACCGAACACTCCTCTAAGGCATCAAGAGGTGAATAGACGCGGCAGACAATCAATAGACGAGCCATTTGCCCAACATACTTTAGGCATACCGAACTACAGCTCGAGCACCCACGGGGAAACCCCTTTCTTCATGACTTTTGGGTCGGAGGCCGTGATCCCCTTGGAAATAGGAGTACCCTCTTTCCGAATACAAAGCTTCGAGGAACGGAGTAACGAGGAAGCCCTGAGTATGAATGCCGATCTCCTCGACGAGGCCCAGGACAAAGCCCAAATCCGATTAGTAGCTTATCAACAGCGCGCCGCCAGGTACTTCAACTCAAGAGTAAAAGGAAGGCACTTTCTTCTCCATGACCTTGTCCTAAGGAAGAACGAAGTATCCCGACCTCAAGAATCAGGAAAGCTGGTCCCAACCTGGGAAGGACCATATCGGATCAAAAAGGTATGTCGTCCTGGTACTTTTGAACTCGAAGAGCTAAATGGGAAGCCTATCTCTCGCACTTGGAATGCTGAACACCTTCGATGTTTTTACCAATAAAAGTTCAGAGCCCACTCTCAAGTATCGATGAAAAAGATTATCCTAAAGTTAACAAAGTGTAAAAGTATGGAACTATATATAAAAGATGAAGTTTGATAAAAAAAGGAACTGTTATTAAACTTGTCACAAAAGTTACATCTAATAATCTCGAAGTACAGGGTAAAAAAAGCACTAACGACCTCGAAGTACATAACAAAAAACAAAACTTTTGGCCGGGTCAGATCAGGATAAGCGCAGCTACGGCCTCATTTTCTACTTACTTCAGCCTCTTTGTCCCCTATGGCGGGCTGTTCTCATCCTGAGCCTAGATGCTCTTCTCCGAGGACAGGAGGTCCTGTACCTAGACATTCTTCTTGACCTCTGGGCTACTCCTGCTTCTTGGTCTGCTCCTCCTCCGAAGCCAGCAGCTCCTCGTCCTCGGGCCCCAGCAGGTCCAAACTAGAGAAATCAAGCTCCAAGTACATGGCCTCGGCCTTCTCCTTTGCCTCCATGAAACCAGTAAGGTACTGTTGGCCACCCTCAGAAACCACAGCCTAACGGTAGGCCTCCGAGCCCTGGAAAGCCGCCAGGGATTCCTCTACAGCCGCCCGAGTGTGAGCCTCAGCCTCCTCTATAGCAGCACGAAGGTGGACCTCGGCCTCCTCAGCAATGACCCGAGCACGGGTCTCAGCTTCAGCCCTGGCCAGGTTGGCTAAATCCAACAAGTCCTACAACTGGTGGGTGGCCTATGTCTTCTCCTCCAGCTGGTTCTGGGTAGGTTCAAGAAGCTCAGCAGTCTTTATGCAGTGACGAGTGACCGTGCTTACAATGACACCCATCTGAAACCAAATGAAAAATGTTAGAGATAAAAATAAAAAGATCAAGGAAATGAAATCTATGCTAAAAAGAAAAACTTGCCTGGGACGCCACCATCTCAGCAACCATACAAAGGGAGTTCATGGTTTTTCTGCCCAACTCAACCACGTCTCGATGAAGAGTCTCTTTGGTTAGATGCTCCCTTGCCACCTGAGGGTGTGCGAAGACGGAATCATCCACCTGTAGAGACCAGTTGGGCATGAATATCGGGGCCTCAGAAGCAGCCCCTTGGCCGGCATAGGGAGTAGTGGAGGGCCCAACAGTAACTGGCATCGGTGGGGCGACGTTGAAAACTTGAGTGCTCTCGGACTGGGAAGGATGTCTCAGGGGAGTCTCCAGGTCAATCGGAGTATGAGGCTGAACCCGAGGCCTCTTCCTGGTCCTTGAGCCTGAGGTTAGTTGCTTCTCGGATCGGGCTAACCTTCTCTGCTCTAAGGCCAGTTTCTTGGTATGCTCTCGGGCAAGGGCAGCTGCTTCCATCTCTGCCCAAACAATGCAAACAAGGGAAATTACATAAGTATAAATCACAGAAAGAAAATGAAAGTAAAAAAGGAAAACAGAGAAACAGAAAGGTTAAACTAAAGCCTTTACCACTCTCGAGCGAAGACTAGGGGCACGAGGGGCAGAGACCTCACCGGGCCAGTTTCTCATTGTCGTAGAGGACTCCAACATCCAGGGGCGAGGCCACGATGGTGTCCACAATTTCCTGCTCGTACGGAAGAAAGCCCGCCTTCTTGCACTTCTCAATGCGATCCATACTCCAAGAACGAGGTAGGCCGAAGTCCTCGGTAGATTAAACAAAAAAAAAGTTCTTTTTCCACCTCTTTATCGATGAAGGCGTCTTCTTTAGCAACCTCTTCCTCGGTCGGGTACTAAAAACTACCCATCTGGTCTGGCCATACCGGCTGATTAGGAAGTGGGCCTTAAAAATATCCATGGTCATCGGCCTGCCCACCTCTAAGCAAACACAGATAAAGGCCATGATCAGTCGTACCGAGTTCGGTACCAGCTGACATAGCGTAATATCGAAGTACCTAAGAATGGTACAAAAATAGGGGTGAAGGGGAAACCGCAGCCCGGCCTGCATATGATGCTCATATACGCAAAGCTCAAAAAGGGCTCGGTCAGGGAGGACATCATAGGCCCTTTCCCCCACCTTAGCCAGCTGAAGGGCGTACTCGCTTGGGATGCGATACATCTTTCAGATTACCTCCAGGTTCTCCTCCCTCAGTTGACTCGGGATCTCATTGGCCGTATAGTTCTACTCCTCTCTCTCCTTTCCGACCGAGGTCTCCCGAATGTCGGTCAACACCCTAAGTGTCTCATCCCTGGAAGAGGAGTCCTCTTCATACTCCCCCTCCAAAGGGACGTATAGCACCATTGCCAGGGGGCCTGCCCTCGGCACGGCCCCCACCAGAGTTTTTCCCCTCGACGAGGATAAGGATGTCTCTACCTCCTCGGAACTATCACCACTAGTTTCGTCTACACTACTCCTACCGTTATCACTACTGGTAGGTCTATCACGATATGTATCAAACGAAGACATGATTAAAAAGAGGGACAGACGAACTCACCAAAGTCCGAAGGGTTTGGACTTAAGCTCCTCCTAAACATCCAAAGTTTGTCAAAAAGCACTCCCTCTTCACGACCTCGAAATGCCACGATCACTTAAACTCCAGCACCAAATAAATTCGAGCATCGAAACTCCATGCAAAGTTCGAAACGAGGATGAAGACTCTCAAAGGTAGATGAGACGAGGTCGAGGGCTCTCAAGAACTTTCTTTCAAAACACAAACTCAGATTTGAAATGAATTGAGAAGAAAGGGAAGCTAATGCCCCCTTATATAGGAAAGAGAATACAGCAAACGAGGACCATTTAATGCAAGTGCAGAAGCAGAGGGGACTCTTCAGAGTCCCAAAGCAACCTTCACAATTCCTCAGGGGATATTCCATTTCCTGAGGTAGCCGCCGTTTTCCAAAAACAGCTTCTCAGATTTTGAGAAAAATCATCATTTCTTATACACTATTATTTGCGCAAAAAGAGCCACGTGTCACCCCCACCGTCATTTTTAGGGATCATGATCCCATAGCTCCCCTGGTCCTCGGCCCATTCTCTTCATGGCCGAGGAGATGGATTACTCTACTAGTCCTCGGCCCATTCTCTTCAAGGTCTGAGGAGATAGATTTTTCAACTGGTCCTCAGACTCAAGGTCTTCATGGCCAAGGAGATGCATTACTTCACTGGTCCTTGGCCCATTCTCTTCAAGGTCCAAGGAGACGGATTGCTCTACTGGTCCTCGGACTCAAGATCTTCATGGCTGAGGAGATGTATTGTTCCACTGGTCCTCGGCCCATTCTCTTCAAGGTCCGAGGAGATAGATTGCTCCACTAGTCCTCGAACTCAAGGTCTTCATGGCCGAGGAGATGGATTGCTCCACTACTCCTCGGCCCATTCTCTTCAAGGTTCGAGGAGATGGATTGCTCCATTGGTCCTCGGACTCAAGGTCTTCATAGCATAGGAGATGGATTGCTCCACTAGTCTTCGGACTTAAGGTCTTCATGGCTGAGGAGATGGATTGCTCTACTGGTCCTCGGCCCATTCTCTACAATGTCCAAGGAGATAGATTGTTCCACTAGTCCTCGGACTCAAGGTCTTTATGGCCGAGGAGATGGATTGCTCTACTGGTCCTCCGCCCATTCTTTTCAAGGTCCAAAGAGATGGATTGCTCCACTGGTCCTCAGACTCAAGGTCTTCATGGCCAAGGAGAAGGATTGCTCCACTAGTCCTCGGCCCATTCTCTTCAAGGTCCGAGGAGATAGATTGCTCCACTGGTCCTCGGACTCAAGGTCTTCATTGCCGAGGAGATGGATGGCTCCACTGGTCCTCGGCCCATTCTCTTCAAGGTCCGAGGAGATAAATTGCTCAACAGGTCCTCGGACTCAAGGTCTTCATGGCCCAAGAGATGGATTGCTCCACTGGTCCTCGGCCTATTCTCTTCAAGGTCCAAGGAGATGGATTGCTCCACTGGTCCTCGGACTCAAGATCATCATGGCAGAGGAAATGAATTGTTCCACTGGTCCTCGTCCCATTCTATTCAAGGTCCGAGGAGATTGATTGCTCCACAGGTCCTCGGCCCATTCTCTTCAAAGTTCGAGGAGATGGATTGCTCCACTGGTCGTCGGACTCAAGGTCTTCATGGCTGAGGAGATGGATTGCTCCACTAGTCCTCAGACTCAAGGTCTTCATGGCCGAGGAGATGGATTGCTCCACTAGTCTTCGGACTCAAGGTCTTCATGGCCGAGGAGATAGATTGCTCAAGTGGTCCTCAGCCCATTCTTTTCAAGGACCGAGGAGATGGATTGCTTCATTGGTCCTCAAACTCAAGGTCTTCATGGCCGAGGAGATGGATTGCTCCACTGGTCCTCGACCCATTCTCTTCAAGGTCCGAGGAGATAGATTGCTCCACTGGTCCTCGGACTCAAGGTCTTCCTTGCCGAGGAGATGGATTGCTCCACTAGTCCTCGGCCCATTCTTTTCAAGGTCCGAGGAGATAGATTGCTCCACTGGTCCTCGGACTTAAGATCTTTATGGCTGAGGAGATAGATTTTTCCACTGGGCCTCGGCCCATTCTCTTCAAGGTCCGAGGAGATGGATTACCCCACTGGTCCTCGGACTCAAGGTCTTCATGGCCAAGGAGATGGATTGCTCCACTGGTCTTCGGCCCATTCTCTTCAAGGTTCGAGGAGATGGATTGCTCCACTGGTCCTCAAACTCAAAGTCTTCATGGCTGAGGAGATAGATTTCTCCACTAGTCCTCGGACTCAAGGTCTTCATGGCCGAGAAGATGGATTGCTCCACTGGTCCTCGGCTCATTCTTTTCAATGTCCGAAGAGATAGATGGCTCCACTGGTCCTCAGACTCAAGGTCTTCATGGATTGCTCCACTGGTCCTCGGACTCAAGTTCTTCATGGCCGAGGAGATGGATTGCTCAGCTGGTCCTCGGCCCATTCTTTTCAAGGACCGAGGAAATGGATTGCTCCATTGGTCCTCGGACTCAAGGTCTTCATGGACGAGGAGATGGATTGCTCCACTGGTCCTCGGACTCAAGGTCTTCATGGTCGAGGAGATAGATGGCTCCACTGGTCCTTGACCCATTCTCTTCAAGGTCCGAGGAGATAGATTTCTCCACTGGTCCTCGGACTCAAGGTCTTCATTGCCGAGGAGATGGATTGCTCCACTGGTCCTCGACCCATTCTCTTCAAGGTCCGAGGAGATAGATTGCTCCACTGGTCCTCGAACTTAAGATCTTTATGGCTGAGGAGATAGATTGTTCCACTGGTCCTCGGCCCATTCTCTTCAATGTCCGAGGAGATGGATTACTCCACTGGTCCTCAGACTCAAGGTCTTCATGGCAAAGGAGATGGATTGCTCTACTGGCCCTCGGACTCAAGGTCTTCATGGCCGAGGAGATGGATTGCTCCACTGGTCTTCGACCCATTCTCTTCAAGGTCCGAGGAGATAGATTGCTCCACTGGTCGTCAGACTCAAGGTCTTCATTGCCGAGGAGATGGATTGCTCCACTGGTCCTCGGCTCATTCTCTTCAAGGTCCGAGGAGATAGATTGCTCCACCAGTCCTCGAACTTAAGATCTTTATGGCTGAGGAGATAGATTGTTCCACTGGTCCTCGGCCCATTCTCTTTAAGGTCCGAAGAGATGGATTACTCCACTGGTCCTCGGACTCAAGGTCTTCATGGCCAAGGATATGGATTGCTCCACTGGTCCTCGGCCTATTCTTTCCAAGGTTAGAGGAGATTGATTGCACCACTGGTCCTCAGACTCAAAGTCTTCATGGCTGAGGTGATGGGTTGCTCCAGTAGTCCTCGGACTCAAAGTCTTCATGGCCGAGGAAATGGATTGCTCCACTAGTCCTCGGCCCATTCTTTTCAAGGTCCCAGGAGACAGATTGCTGCACTGGTCCTCGGGCTCAAGGTCTTCATGGCCGAGGAGATGGATTGCTCCACTGGTCCTCAGCTCATTCTCTTCAAGGTCCGAGGAGATGGATTGTTCCACAGGTCCTCAGACTCAAGGTCTTCATGGCCAAGGAGACAGATTACTCCACTGGTCCTTGGCCCATTCTCTTCAAGGTCCGAGGAGACGGATTGCTCCACTAGTCCTCGGACTCAAGATCTTCATGGCTAAGGAGATGGATTGTTCCACTGGTCCTCGGCCCATTCTCTTCAAGGTTCGAGGAGATAGATTGCTCCACTGGTGCTCGACCCATTCTTTTCAAGGTCTGAGGAGATGGATTGCTCCACTGGTCCTCGGACTCAAGGTCTTCATAGCTGAGGAGATTGATTGCTCCACTGGCCCTTGACCCATTCTCTTCAAGGTCCGAGGAGTTAAATTGCTCCACTGGTCCTCGGACTTAAGGTCTTTATGGCCAAAGAGATGGATTACTCCACTGGTCCTTGGCCCATTCTCTTCAAGGTTCGAGGAGACGGATTGCTCCTCTAGTCCTTGGACTCAAGATCTTCATGGCTGAGGAGATGGATTATTCCACTGGTCCTCGGCCCATTCTCTTCAAGGTCCGAGGAGATAGATTGCTCCACTGGTCCTCGAACTCAAGGTCTTCATGGGCGAGAGGATGGATTGCTCCACTAGTCCTCGGCCCATTCTCTTCAAGGGCCGAGGAGATGGATTGCTCCACTTCATGGCCGAGGAGATGGATTGCTCCACTGGTCCTCGGCTCATTCTCTTCAAGGTCCGAGGAGATGGATTGTTCCACTGGTCCTCGGACTCAAGGTCTTTAGGACCGAGGAGACAGATTACTCCACTAGTCCTTGGCCCATTCTCTTCAAGATCAGAGGAGATGGATTGCTCCACTGGTCCTCGGACTCAAGATCTTTATGGCTAAGGAGATGGATTGTTCCACTAGTCCTCGGCCCATTCTCTTCAAGGTCCGAGGAGATAGATTGCTCCACTGGTGCTCGGCCCATTCTTTTCAAGGTCTGAGGAGATGGATTGCTCCACTGGTCCTCGAACTCAAGGTCTTCATAGCTGAGGAGATTGATTGCTCCACTGGTCCTCGGACTCAAGGTCTTCATGGCCGAGGAGATGGATTACTCCCCTGGTCCTTGGCCCATTCTCTTTAAGGTCCGAGGAGACGGATTGCCCCTTTAGTCCTCGGACTCAAGATCCTCATGGCTGAGGAGATGGATTGTTCCACTGGTCCTCGGCCCATTCTCTTCAAGGTCCGAGGAGATAGATTGCTCCACTGGTCCTCAAACTCAAGGTCTTCATGGGCGAGAGGATGGATTGCTCCACTAGTCCTCGGCCCATTCTCTTCAAGGGCCGAGGAGATGGACTGCTCCACTAGTCCTTGGACTCAAGGTCTTCATGGCCGATGAGATGGATTGCTCCACTGGTCCTCAGCCCATTCTCTTCAAGGTCCGAGGAAATAGATTGCTCCACTGGTTCTCGGACTCAAGGTCTTCATGGCCGAAGAGATGGATTGCTCCACTAGTCCTCGGCCCATTCTTTTCAAGGTCCGAGGAGATGAATTGCTCCACTAGTCCTCGGGCTCAAGATCATCATGGCTGAGGAGATGAATTGTTCTACTGGTCCTCGGCCCATTCTCTTCAAGGTCCGAGGAGATGGATTGCTGCACTAGTCCTCGAACTCAAGATCATCATGGCTGAGGAGATGAATTGTTCCACTGGTCCTCGGCCCATTCTCTTCAAGGTCCGAGGAGATTGATTGCTCCATTGGTCCTCGGACTCAAGGTCTTCATGGTCGAGGAGATGGATTGCTCCACTGGTCCTCGGACTCAAGATCTTCATGGCTGAGGAGATGGATTGTTCCACTGGTCCTCGGCCCATTCTCTTCAAGGTCCGAGGAAATAGATTGCTCCACTGGTCCTCGGACTCAAGGTCTTCATGGTCGAGGAGATGGATTGCTCCACTGGTCCTCGGCCCATTCTCTTCAAGGTTTGAGATTGCTCCATTGGTCCTCGGACACAAGGTCTTCATGGCCGAGGAGATGGATTGCTCCACTAGTCCTCGGACTCAAGGTCTTCATGGCTGAGGAGATGGATTGTTTTACTGGTCCTGGGCCCTTTCTCTTCAATGTCCGAGGAGATAGATTGCTCCACTGCTCCTCAAACTCAAGGTCTTCATGGCCGAGGGGATGGATTGATCCACTAGTCCTCGGCCCATTCTCTTCAAGGGCCGAGGATATGGATTGCTCCACTAGTACTCGGACTCAAGGTCTTCATGGCCGATGAGATGGATTGCTCCACTGGTCCTCGGCCCATTCTCTTCAAGGTCCGAGGAAATAGATTGCTCCACTGGTTCTCGGACTCAAGGTCTTCATGGCCGAGGAGATGGACTGCTCCACTAGTCCTCGACCCATTCTTTTCAAGGTCCGAGGAGATTAATTGCTCCACTGGTCCTCGGGCTCAAGATCATCATGGCTGAGGAGATGAATTGTTCCACTGGTCCTCGGCCCATTCTCTTCAAAGTTCGAGGAGATGAATTGCTCCACTAGTCCTCGGACTCAAGATCATCATGGCTGAGGAGATGAATTGTTCAACTGGTCCTCGGCCCATTCTCTTCAAGGTCCGAGGAGATGGATTGCTCCATTGGTCCTCGGACTCAAGGTCTTTTTGGCCGAGGAGATGGATTGCTCCACTGGTCCTCGGACTCAAGGTCTTCATGGCCGAGGAGATGGATTGCTCCACTGATCCTCGGCCCATTCTCTTCAAGGTTTGAGATTGCTCCATTGGTCCTCGGACGCAAGGTCTTCATGGCCGCGGAGATGGATTGCTCCACTAGTCCTCGGACTCAAGGTCTTCATGGCTGAGGAGATGGATTGCTCCACTGGTCCTCGGCCCATTCTCTTCAATGTCCGAGGAGATAGATTGCTCCACTAGTCCTCGACCCATTCTATTCAAGGTCCGAGGAAATATATTGCTCCACTGGTCCTCGGACTCAAGGTCTTCATGGCCGAGGAGATGGATTTCTCCATTGGTCCTCGGCCCATTCTCTTCAAGGTTAGAGATTGCTCCATTGGTCCTCAGACATAAGGTCTTCATGGCCGAGGAGATAGATTGCTCCACTAGTCCTCGGACTCAAGGTCTTCATGGCTGAGGAGATGGATTGCTCCACTGGTCCTCGGCCCATTCTCTTTAATGTCCAAGGAGATAGATTGCTCCACTGGTCCTCGGACTCAAGGTCTTCATGGCCGAGGAGATGGATTGCTTCACTGGTCCTCGGCCCATTCTTTTCAAGGTCCGAGGAAATGCATTGCTCCACTGGTCCTCGGCTCATTCTCTTCAAGGTCCGAGGAAATAGATTGCTCCACTGGTTCTCGGACTCAAGATCTTCATGGCCGAGGAGATGGATTGCTCCACTAGTCCTCGGCCTATTCTTTTCAAGGTCCGAGGAGATAGATTGCTCCACTGGTTCTCGGACTCAAGGTCTTCATGGCCGAGGAGATGGATTGCTCCACTGGTCCTCGACCCATTCTCTTCAAGGTCCGAGGAGATAGATTGCTCCACTGGTCCTCGGACTTAAGGTATTCATTGCCGAGGAGATGGATTGCTCCACTGGTCCTTGGCCCATTCTCTTCAAGGTCCGAGGAGATAGATTGCTCCACTTGTCCTCGGACTCAAGGTCTTCATTGCCGAGGAGATAGATTGCTCCACTGGTCCTCGGACTCAAGGTCTTCATGGCCCAAGAGATTGATTTCTCTATTGGTCCTCGGCTTATTCTCTTCAAGGTCCGAGGAGATGGATTGCTCCACTGGTCCTCGGCCCATTCTCTTCAAGGTCCGAGGAGATTGATTACTCCACTGGTCCTCGGACTCATGGTCTTCATGGCCGAGTAGATGGATTGCTCCACTAGTCCTCGGCTATCCTCTTCAAGGTCCGAGGAGATGGATTGCTCCACTAGTCCTCAACTCATTCTCTTCAAGGTTCGAAGAGTTGGATTGCTCCATTGGTCCTCGGACTCAAGGTCTTTACGGTCGAGAAGCTGATCAATGCTCCTGAATGCAGAACAAGCCATACAATACTTCCTTAAGCACATAACTGTACTCAATGAAATGGGAGGCCTTTGATACTTCCAAAAAATACCCCTCCAATAGGAAGACGACACGTGGATCATCTTGACAATAGGTCACAAGAAGACACGTGGATGATCTAGGACCGGGCAGCCCAGCCTCCAAGTCATAACCACCCTTCAGGGCTCTGCCGCCCCCAGCTGGGACTCCACGTCACCACCTCCCTCCAGGCCATCATTGCCCAACCAAGTTGGGTGTCAGGTCGGCAGACTACCCCAGACACGTGAATGGCTCGTGATCAAGCCATCAAGGCTAAGCCCTAACGGACGGCCCCTAGCCACCTAGCTGGGCCTCTTAGGCATCATTGATAAAGACTAAGTTGGGGTGTCAAGCGCTTAAACCGCCCTCATACCTGGATGGCTCCTGATCAAGCCATCAAGGCAAAAACCCTAGCAGACGGCCCCCAGCTACCTAGCTGGGCCTCCTAGGTATCATTACCCAACCCAGTTGGGGCATCATATCGCTGCCGCCCTAGGCCCAATGCCGCCTCCAAAGCCCTATAAAAAGGGTCAGGTACACATTCTAAACAAGAAAACTTTTTCTCAAAAAAAAGAACTCGTCTCTTGAATATCCCATACTTCGGAGGCACCCCCTCCGATGACCCCATAGCCCTTTTCTCTTTCCCTGTGCAGGAACAACCAAGACTTGACCTCCAGCTCAGCCATACAAATTTTTGGCATCAACAATACTCAACACATCTAGGAACAACGTTAGAAACATATTGGGTTTTCCCGAGTCATAGACTGACTGACAATCAAAATAAGTCCAAGCATTCTTGCTAATGGAACATATAGCTTTTTTGTTAATAGGTTTAGTAGTAATAACTTTCGTTGCCCTTGTAAATTGATTTTGGGATAGAAAATATTCTTCTTCTAAGTCCAGCTCCAACAAAGATTCAAACACTAGCGAGCTCAAATGATTCAAAACTAGAAAAGGGGAAGGGTATTACATCTGGCTAAAAAACTGATGAAATTGAGCAAAAAGGAAGATGAAAAAAATGAGGAGAAAAAGAATTTTGGGGGAGAATAGAGTATTTGGATTTTAGGAGGGACAGAAAGTAGAATAGGAGTAACCCAAAGTTTCAACATCTAGCGAGGATAAAAAGAAAAGGAGAAGGGTAGAAAGAGAGGAAAAAGCTGAACGAAAGTCAAAGAAAGCCTAACGAAGTAAGGAAAGAGCTCTCACATAGGAAAGAGGAGCACAAATTATCTATAGCTTCAAAGTTGATACGAAGCTTTTTTACTTTACTAAATTGCGTATCAATATTGTAACTTTTATGTTGAAGTAATTTCCAAAATAATGTGCGTTAAAAAGCAAATGAAGACTAAAATTATGGTGGCAGCCTATTCTGGGTTTCAGTTAAAGTTAATAGATTTGAGTATTCCGAACTCGAAATTTACTCATACTGAACTTCACCCAATAACTAATATTTAAAGAAAAGCCATGCATCAATGCAGAGTAGTTACTAGAAAAGTGTCTTACATTGGTAAAATTTGTGTACCTAACATGATTTGATGTAAAAAAATTTAGAATACTTCGATTATCAGTTCACATCACATTTAAACTTTGCATACATGTATCGACCAATCCTTGGTTGGCCACCCCCAAGACGGTGTTGTCATATTTTGAAAATCCTAGCCGGACATATATATGTAACAATAAAAATAATACCAATAGAAATTTTTACATGAATCCCCAACCCTCAACAGGGGAGACACATGATTACGCTCAAACTAATACGCAGTTATTGTGTATAGTTGAGGTGTCGATCCCACGAGGAAAAGCGAACTACAAGAAAAAGTGTAAACCTTAACACGAACGATAAAGATCAAGTGAGAGAATCTAAATTTTGATAATGAAGTAATGGGAAACAGTTGTGTAAATATAATGAAGAATATAATAAGGAAACAACAAGGTTCCGGGAATCCTCCCTAGGGTCGTTGCTTTATTCCACTCTCGATTCAATTGTTTTTATCTCGATTACTAGTTTCACATCCCAAACAAGTAATCGGCAAATATTCAATCAAAACATATGAAAACCCTAATGTAATTGCTACGAACCACTCATTGATTTCGATTCAAGCACACATGACTTATCCTATAGATTTATCAAGAAACGACAATATATCTCAATGACAATATCGCAGTAATGAACAAACCTAAAAGATAAATCTACCGGAATCAATCACATCCAAATAGCTTGACATAAGAAGAACTTGACTAGACTTATATGGAGGAGAAGGGTGCAATCACCGGATTAAGAAAATCTAAGATAAGAAGAACATAAATTGCAGCTGTCACATGAACCTAAATTCTTCTTATTTAATCAAAGAGTAAATCATAAACAAATTTTTAACAATAAATCCAAACTACAACTGAATCAAGAATGGAAAATAAGAACGACTACACCTACGGATTCATCCCTTTGCCTTGCTTCGAGATTAGTTGGTCATGGGGCTCATGATTGAACACTGTAATGGAGAAGAATGTCGAGCTTTCTCTTTCGTTTTCAACCTTAATGGATGCCTCTTTATCAAACCCTAAGTGATCTATTTATAACACAAAAGGTACAAGAGTGTTTTCGAGTATAAACTATCATTAAAACCCTAATTAGGAAACAATGGATCGTGTGCGCGCCGCGGCTCACACTAATTCAGGCCGTGGCTCAACCTTGAAATCTGCTTTGTGGTGTTGTTGGAGGCCGCAGCCTAGATTGGTCCAGGCCGCGGCTCAGACTGCCAGGCCGTGGCTCAGATTAGTCCAAGTCGTGGCGTGTATTGATGACTTTTGAGGTTCTTTTAGACAAGCTTCTGAAGGTCGCGGTGCACACTGGTTGGTGGAGGTTCTCTTCGTTTTATCCTTCCGCAATCATGCCTTCATTATGGTATGCATCGAAGCTTTGTGCTTAAAATGATGATAGCTTTTCCATCTCTTTTAACTCAAAATACCTGAAAATGCACCGAAATAAGTCAATACTCCACGAATGACACTTTAGAATTGTTAAGGTATAAGTTTGTAATTCAACCCTAGATCAACCCTAAAATTTTAAAAAAAATAAGTACTATTAAGATGCATTTTATGACTCTCATCATAACCCCCAACTAGCTTATTGCTAGTCCTTAGCAATTCAAGCGAAAAACAAGACAATATGAAATGAATTCTGTGGTAGAAATCAAAACAAAATAAAGCAATGTTAGCGTTAATCTAAGAGTAGTTCAAATCTTCCATCTCAAAAATCACAAATAGCACACAGTACATAGAATCATTAAATATCACCCAAGTCCAAAAGTAATCCAAACATCAATCTTAAAATTGTTATCGACTCTTAACATCCATCTTACCAAAATCCATTAATCCGAACACCCGGATGATTTTATGCACAACATTCATGAATACAAGTCTTGGCCTCTAAAAATACATTAAATTGCGTGACATCAATCATAAATCAAGCTCCATAGGCTTACTTTTCAAATCACTCTCCACTAATGTAGAAAAATCACACTACATCGGATCAGTAGGTCTTTAATAAGCTTGTAACGTCAAGCTAAGGTAACGGTTAAGAGAGAACGAGAAGGATTGAACAAGTAAAAGAACTCAATCTCTTAGTTTTAAACACAACTCTTTAAGCACTAGATAATCTTACTTCAACACGCAACTCTTTCAACCATTTTTCGAGCATTTCTCTCAATAAGTCACCACTTTTTTCTTTTCTTCTTTCTTTGCCATAATTCACTTTTTTTTTTTGGCATAAGACCATTCACCTCCTTTTTTCATTTTTTTTTTCTTTTTCATAACCCCTAACTTATCTCCTTTAATGTAGTTGGGTTATGGTGGCATTATTTTTTCATATTTCCATCCTTACTCCTCTTGAGTGCTTCTCAACAAATGTGTATAACTAAGTTCTTTTAAAAGAAAGGTAAGGATAAAATACTTTTAGGCTCGTAAAGGTAAGTAAATGGATTATCGAAAGAAACAAGGCTCAATTTCTTTTTCAAGAAAAATGCTCAAACAGGTGACTAGCGATAAATATAGCAAGGGTAAGTTTGAAAGGCTCAAATGGTCCAAAAATGGCCTATACCATATCCTAAGTAGTGTGCATTCTAGGATTTCGCCTCAAGTGATTATCAAATAAGTTCTAGAGCTTGTCGAGACCACAAAAGTATCACAAAAAATTTGCACATAAAACTTCTCTAAATGTTTTAGACTAAACATGCAATCTTGCCGCAAACCCGAGTCTCAAACCAAATGAAGATTGACACTTAAATTATTCTCAAATCGAAGCAAGATTTAACTTCTTCTAAATGCTATATGCTATCTCAATTAGGTTCATATCATTGACATGTGAATTAACTCCAAGACTAACGCAAAGCATGCTAAGAACATTTTTTTAACATATTATCCTAACAAACAAATGTATTAAAAACAAAACAAACAAATTAAAACGAAAAAGGGAAGGTGACACCCAACAATTCAATGGTATACAATAAGAAATGTGTTTCCTCCACCCCCAACTTAAGATAAACATTGTCCTCAATGTGATGGCAGAAGTTAAGGAAACTCCTTTTTTTTTAACCAAAGGTGCGAGGAAGCCAAAAATTGTTCACGACCATTTGAACTGAGGCGCATGTTTGTCCCTGAAAAAGAAATACAAAAGTAATACTGGAAACGATAAATACTAATAATAAACAAGAAAAAGAAATATGAAAAACAGTAAAAATAAAAGGATATGCTGTGAGGTGCCTCCCATGAGCACTAAGTTTTACGTCTTCAGCTAGATGTTGCACCATTCTCACTGCTGGCCTCATTGTGGTGCTGAAGATGAGGCTCCATACTCAGTGGCCTTAGTGCTAGTCTTTTGGCAAGGAATACTTAAATTCCACCACATATGGCTCAAGTGTTCTTGGGGTTGTCCATTTACTATCAGCAGTAGGGTATGTGATTCCCGCATCCATGTGACTTTTCTCAAGCAACTCCTCAAAGCATGGTTATCATGATTTCTTAATAAATCCCTGTGACTTATCAAAAACATCAACAACATTAACGACATAGGGATAAATTGAAGATTCATCGAACTCAAAATTATTACGAGTGCATTTCAAAGAGTTAGAATTATCTTTAATGTACTCATCCTCTTCATGTGGCTGCCTTGAGACTCGAAAAATATTTACCTCTAGAGTTATATTTCCAAATGATAATGTCATTAGATCATTCCTAGAATTAATAAGGGCATTGGCAGTGGCAAGGAATGGTCTTCTAAGTATCAACGAAATTTTTGACTCCGTATTCACAATGGAAACGGTATCTAAAACCAAAAAGTCAACAGGATAATAGAAATTATCAATTTGCAACAAAACATCTTCCACAATACCTTTTGGTTTTCTTTCCGATCTATCCGCTAATTGAAGTACCACGGAGGTTGATTTGATCTCACCTAGACTGAGCTGCAAGTATATGGAGTATGGCATGAGGTTCACACTAGCACCCAAATCTAGTAATGCTTGGCCACAAGATTTTTTTCCAATTTGGCAAGCCACCGTTGGACAGCCCAGATCTTTATATTTGGACGGTGTCTTATTGTCAATTACTGCACTTGCTTGCTCCATTAAGAATGTCGCCTTCTTCACATTATGTCTCCTCTTGAGTGTGCATAGATCATTGATAACTTTAGCATAGCTGGGAACCTTTTTTATAACATGAAGAAGAGGGAGGTTAATTTTAACATACTGAAGTTGTTCAAGAATCTCACCTTTTAATGCTGAATTTCTCTCCTTAGGCTTAAGGAGTGCTTGGGGGAAAGGCACCGGTGGAGAATAATCATCATGGGCCTCTTGTTCCTTGGGGTCTTCATCCTTGTTGCTCACGGTGTTAGGAATTAAGTTTGATGGGAGAGTGGGTCCATCAATTTTCTTACCGCTGCAGGTGATTATGGCATTAACCCCTTTAACATTTTGATTTTCAGGATTGGAGGTTTGTGCCATATGTTGTCCCATTGGATTTTGTTGTGGCTGTGAAAGAAAATGACCTTGCTCTTGAACCGTCAAGAAACTAGTCAACTTGGTGAGTTGACTCTTTATCACCTTTTGTTCCTCTTTGATTGCTTGTTGCTCCTCTAGCAACCATTGATTTATCTTGCCTTGCTCTTCAACGCTCTTGGCATGTACCTGCATAAATGATTTAAACATATCTTCCAAAGGTAAAGATTGTTGAGGTGCATTAAATGAGGTTGCTTCCGGTTGCCATTGGTTACTAGAGTGGGGATGAGGTTGCACATCGGATCTCCAATGGGTGCTAGATTGGGCAGGAGGTTGCATATCAGATTTTCAACTAAAATTAGGGTGATTCTTCCAACCAGGATTGTAGGTGTTAGAGTAGGGTGAGTATGGTTTCCTAAAGGGTATTCCTAAAGCATTACACTCTCCTTTCATCTCAAAATAGGTTGGACAATCCCTAGGCATATGATCTACCCCATTACACATAGAGCAAGGTTCATGGGACTCTACCCTAGCAACTGGCTCAGGGGCTCTAGCATTCTTGGTTTTTAAGGCTTCAATTTTCTTAGTTAGGGCCTCTAAACGGGCTTTAAGGTTATCCTCTTCCTTAAGTTGATAAATTCCAGCGGGTTGATTTCTCCTAGTGTTTTCTATGGCATTTGGTCTTATCCAAGTGTAGGCTTTTTTCGATAGGTCATCTAGGAAATCTATGGCTTGATCGAGATCTTTTTGGAGAAAATCCCTATTACACATCATTTCTATGAATTGCCTTTCCCTACTTAGAAGTCCATCATAGAAGTAGCTAACTACCTGCTAACTCTCATACCCATGGTGTGGACAAGAATTCAACAGGTCCTTGAAATGTTTCCAAACTTGATATAAGGTTTCACTCTCCTTTTGTGCAAAGTTTGAGATTTGTCTCTTGAGGTTATTAGTCTTATGGGTTGGGAAGTGCTTTTTGAAGAAATCTTATGTCATCTCATCCCAACTACCTATGGACCTAGGCTTTAACGAGTATAGCCAAACCTTGACCTTTTCCTTAAGTGAAAAAGGGAAAAACCTAAGTTTGACGGTGTCTACCATATTAGCCCTACCTTGAAAGGTTACTACTACTTCCTCAAATTCCCTAATATAGATATAGGGGTTTTCATTCTCAAACCCATGGAAGGTTAGTAGCAATTGGATCATGCCCGACTTAAATTCATGTTGTTGAACATTAAGGGGGAACATAATACAAGATGGTGTGGTCGTTCGGCTAGGGTGCACATAGTCTTTAAGTGTCCTCGCAACATTTTCATTGTGATTTTCAGACATGTTAACAAAATCCTCTAAATTCTCACTTGGGTGTGCGCTATGGTTTGATCTAGGCGAGGTTTCACTAACGGACGTGGAAGGAGAGGGTAACTCTAATTTGGGTCTTTTAATGAATCTACCTCGTGAATCTCTCAGTCTATGCATACACCAAAGGGATTAGAGCGAAACAAATAAAACAGAAAAATCAAAATTTGAAAATCAAAACAAAGAGCAAAAAACGATATTGCCATCTTGTCTTAACATTGACAATCTTCCTTGTTGATTAAGCACGTCACCCCGACAACGGCGCCAAAATTTGCTTATGTTTAAACTAATACGCGGTTATTGTGTATAGTTGAGGTGTCGATCCCATGAGGAAAAGAGAACTACAAGGAAAAGTGTAAACCTTAACACAAATGATAAAGATCAATTGAGAGAATCTGAATTTTGATAATGAAGTAATAGGAAATAGTTGTGTCAATATAATGAAGAATATAATAAGGAAACAACAAGGTTCCGGGAATCCTCCCTAGGTTCGTTGCCTTATTTCACTCTCGATTCAATTGTTTTTATCTCGATTACTAGTTTCACATCCCAAACAAGCAATCAGCAAATATTCAATCAAAACATATGAAAACCCTAATATAATTGCTACGAACCACTCATTGATTTCGATTCAAGCACACATGACCTATCCTATAGATTTATCAAGAAATGACAATATAACTCAATGATAATATCGCAGTAATGGACAAACCTAAAAGATGAATCTACCGGAATCAATCACATCCAAACAACTTGACATAGAAAGAGCTTGACTAGACTTATATAGAGGAGAATGGTGCAATCACCGGATTAAGAAAATCTAATATAAGAAGAATATAAATTGTAGCTGTCACATGAACCTAAATTCTTCTTGTTTAATCAAAGAGTAAATCATAAACAATGTTTTAACAATAAATTCAAACTACAACTGAATCAAGAATGGAAAATAAGAGCAACTACACCTAGGGATTCATCCCTTTGCCTTGCTTGGAGATTAGTTTGCCATGGGGCTCATGCTTGAAAACTGTAATGGAGAAGAATGTCGAGCTTTATTTTTCATTTCCAGCCTTAATGGATGCCCCTTTATCAAACCCTAAGTGATCTATTTATAATACAAAAGGAACAATGGTGTTTTCGGGTCTAAACTATCATTAAAACCCTAATTAGGAAATAGGGGATTGTGTGTGCACTGCGGCTCACACTAATCCAGGCCGCAGCTCAACCTTGAAGTCTACTTTGTGGTGTTGCTGGAGGCCACGACCCAGATTGGTCCAGGCCGCGGCACACACTGATGGCCTTTGAGGTTTTTTTAAACAAGCTTCTGTAGGCCGCGGTGCACACTGGTTGGTGGAGGTTCTCTTCATTTTATCCTTCCATAATCATGTCTTCACTCCGGTATGCATCAAAGCTTCGTGCTTAAAGCGATGATAGCTTTTTCATCTCTTTTAACTCAAAATACCTGAAAATGCACCGAAATAAGTCAATACTCCACGAATGACACTTTAGAATTGTTAAGGTATAAGTGTGTAATTCAACCCTATATTAACCCTAAAATGCTAACAAATAAGTACTATTAAGATGCATTTTACGACTCTCATCAATACATCATTTTGATATTGACTTAAACATTTTATACAACGTAATATGCAAGAATATTTACAAATAAATTTTTATTTTATTTTCTCATTAGTCTGAGGATGTGGACATGCACATGGCTTACAGATAATGACTTCATCTGAATCTCAACTCACCAAACTATCTGTCTTGCCTGCTACCTGAAACCATTGTACAATGAGGAGTGAGCTTCACAAGCTCAATGAATTAAATTTACTAGAAGTATTCGATTTTATACTCGCAGTTACATCTTATAATTCCATTACTTCTAAAAAATCTTTCGATATTCATTGATCAGAGCCATAAAATGCATTATAATCGTACTTATTTGTTAGCACTTTAGGGTTGATTTAGGTCTTAATTGCATTTTTATTCATTAACAACTCTAAAGTGGTATTTTTGGAGCATTAACTTATTTCGGTGCATTTTTTAGGTATCTTGATCTAAAAGAGATGGAAGAGCTATTATCATTTTAAACACAAAGCTCCATTGAACACTCAAGCAAAAGAATGGTCGTGGAAGAGTCAAGATGAAGAGAAACTAAGAAAGGAGTTTTCACTAAGTTGCTGAAGTTGCCATACAAATCAATCATGTTTACAAATTAAACTGTATTGATGTAGGAAGAACCAGGAAGTGTGCCATATATGCTCAGAAATATTTGGAAGTCTATTTTCTGGAAGATTTTACGGTTCGTTTAAATCATTTTTCTAGAGAAAGTTATGGCGATTTTAGCAGACAGAGGTCAGACCTCCTGGTTCAGCATCAGCCCGCGCCACACCTCACAACACCAAAATGCACAGAGAGGACAGAAACTCAAGGCTGCAGTGCCAGGATGTTGGTGCTGCAGTGCTGGTAGTTGACACAAAGAAGGAATTGGACAGAAAGTTGGCGCTGCAGCGCCAGAATTAGGGTTTTTTGTGTGTCTTGGCGCTGCAGCGCTGGGATGTTGGCACTGCAGCGCCAGCCCACGAATTTTGAATCTATAAATTAAAACCCTAGCTGAACAAGAACGCGGGGCGGAAAAGAGAAGCAAGAAAACAGAATTTGGAGGAGAGGAGACACGAAAGGAGGCTTGGAGACACTCCGGGAGGCTACGCATCAAGCTTTTAATCATTCTTCTCCGGTTTTGTATTCTTTTATTCTATCTATTTTGATGTTTTATAATATGAACATGGGTTGTTTGAACATGATTATGGAATAGATATTTTTGTGTTAAGGATAGATGGATCCTAAACCTTTATCTTGAGTTGTTGTTTGGACAAGTGGAACTTAATATGTTTTTCAAAGAGTGTGTTTTATTGTTCTTAATGCTTTTTATTATTTTAATTCCTTCTTGGGGCATGGTGATGTGTCGAATAGAGAAGCCATGTTTTTATGAATGATTGAACTAATAAATATGATATTGGATTGTTATCTATGCAAAGGCCAGGGTAAAACATGCCATGAATGAAATAAGAGTAACCGAATAGGGATCCTAGGAAGTTCATGTGGTCTGCTTAAATCGTAACCGAATAGGGAGATTTAACTGAAAGGAATCCAAAAACACTTAATGCTTCTTAATTTGAATTAATCTAGAATAGACCTGGAATACGGATATTCGAAGTTAATGATTCTTAAGATTGTGGTTAGACCTGGAATATGGATAACCAATTTATTGGGGATTCTACCATCTTGAAAAACGTATTAAACGAAACTTGTCCATTCGAAGCTCTTGTCAATTATTGTTTAGGTGAAGTCGAGTCCTTAGCACGTTAGTTCATAAGAGTCTTCATTCCAAAGATTGCAAATTTTCCGTTATTTACTATTGCGTTCTGTTTTTCTCTTTTAGTTAACAGATAGTAAACTTTTCTCCAACAATTATTCGTTTGCTCAAATAACAGTAAGAGTCGAGTCATAATTTATGTAGTATTTGCTCAGTCCTCATTGGGAACGATATTTACTCATCATTTTATTACTTGAACGATTAGTGCGCTTGCTAGTGTAAATTTCATCGCATCATTCATTAATCTATATCTCATATATTTTGATAATAATATTCTATTATCACTACTCATATCAAATCCCCATCATTTGTAAATCTATTCTTCTCATATATTTATTTACCTTGAGATCATCAATTATATCTCATAATTACCTTATTATGAGGTTCACAACATATAATAACTCGCTCAAACAATTCCCATCATATCATATTTCTATATTTCTTCTTTAGCATATTTGTCTCTCTGTAAAACTCATTCCTCTATCAATAAATTTATAATCATGAATAGCACTTTAACATCTCAAGCAATAACAATCAATATTTAAAGCAAGTGCAATGCGTGAAGTTAAATGTCATTATTATTGGGAACATCTTCCCATATGTCGACATGTTTTTATCTTAGACCGACTACCTTCTCGGTTCTTTCATTCTCATTTAGACCGGCTGCCTTCCCAGTTCTTTCATTCTCATTTAGACCAGCTGCCCTTCCGGTTCTTTTATTTCCAACATATACCGGCTGTCACAGTTTTCATTTAAACCAGCTACCCTCCCAGTTCTTTTATTTTCATTTAGACCGGTTACCTTCCCGATTCTTTTATTTCATGCATATGCATATGAATAATGATATGAAATATGCATATAAACAATAATATAGAAACAAGCGTATCTTCAAACATTCAAATTAGCTATCCTGATTATTCTCAAATTATTATTTGAAAAATTCCACTAAATTCCTCTCTTTATAAATCATATCAAATTATCAACCATAGCTCGTCAAGATCCACTAAATTCCTCCTCATAAATCATATAGCTCGTCAAGAATTTGACTTAACACCTTTATTATTAAATCGACTCATTATTATAATAATATTATTTCTCATAAAATAATACTCTATACATCCACTATTCCTATCATACCTATCAACAAACTTTCATCTATTATCAAATCATAAGTTAATGATTTATTCAAATACTATCATTATACATTTCATATCTATCTTGATTACTTAAAGTAAATCTAACTCACCATGTAGCACTTAGAGCTACCCGTGGATCACCTCCTTACATTTCCTGCTCCTCTCAGTAATTTCTCTCAATTACTGATCGTCAACACCTGACATAATATTTTTATTAAATTTCTAATTTATTCTTGAATTCTTCCTTAATTCACACCCTCTGAAAATTCCCACTTTGAATTCCAGGAAATTTCATGTATGCTAAATTTCAAAAATAAACTTCACATTATTACCTTCTGTTTTTCTTAGAGCTTCCTATGATTCTCTATAAAATTTACCCATAAACCCCTTCAAAATTTTACTCTTTCAACCTTTCTTTTAGTCCCCAAGTGTTTAAAGAAAGAGAGTAATTTGAATCGTAGTTGAAAGAAAACCAAACATGATTTCGTAAGATTTAAATAAAATAAACAAAACTAGATATGTATGTATGTTTATATATACACACACACACACATAAAAACCATTGCATGTCTGGTCCTGTTGTTTCATAGAAAATTTGACAATTGTTTCGCATGCAAAATTGCATGCCTTTGTGACAACACCTAGACTCCACGTGTTGTCCACGTTTTATTTTATTTTCTTTTCTTTTCTTTCTTACTGTCCCTAGACACTTCCTTTTTAAATAATTTTTTTCTTTTCCTTCTTCTTACCGCCCCTGGACACTTCTTTTTTTTAATTTTTTTTCTTTTCTTTTCTCTTTTTTTTTTCTTTTCCTTCTTCTTACCTAGACATTCCGTCTTTTTTTTTTCAAAAGAATTATTTTATTCAGTATTAAATCTTTCATGTATATATATTATTTTATATCCATGTAATATCTATCAAATTACTTATTTACCCTTACCTTAAGAATGTGGGTATTACAATTCAACCGACCTTATAAAAATTTCATCCCTGAAATTTCTTTACCTAACTCAAGAAACAATTGTGAATAATATTTCTTCATAGTTGCCTCATGCTCTCACGTAATCTCTTCAACATATTCATTCCGTCACAAAACTTGAATTAATAGAATTATTTTATTACACAAGACTTGTTCTTTTCTGTCTAAATTTCTCATTAGTACTTGTATAAAAGACAAACCTTCCTTAATTTCTACAGCTTGGCTCGAAATATTATGAGATTAATTATGTAAACATTTTCTTAAAAGTGAAATATGAAACACATTATGAAACTGCTTCAACGTTGGAGGCAATTCTAGGCTATACGCGACTAGCCTAACTTTCTCAACAACCTCATAGGGTCCCACATACCTCGGACTCAACTTTCTTTTCCTGTTTAAATCTTAATACACCTTTTCATGGAGATGTTTTTTAAGTACACCCAACCACCTATTTGAAACTTGAGATATCTTCTCCTATTATCAGCATAGTTATTCGGTCTCTTTTGTGTTACTTTACGGTTCTCTCTAACCAATTTGATCCTCTCAGTTGTTAACTCAATAATTGATGGCCTAATATATTTCTCTCTCCCGTTTTTTCCCAACATATAAGAGTTCTACACCTCCTACCATACAATGTCTCAATTGGTGCCATTCCATTACTAAATTAATGTTGATTATTATAAGCAGATTCCATCAATGGAAAGTAAACATCCCAAGTTACTTAGAAACTCATCACATTTGCCCTTAACATATCTTCTAGTACTCTAATAATCCTTTTTGTCTGCTCAACTATTTGAGGATGAAAAGTTGAAATAAACTGCAACTGTGTACACATGGCTTTCTGAAAGCCTCTAAAAAACCAAGGTGTAAATCTTGCATCTCTAAATGACACTATGCGTAATAGTACTCCATACCATCTCACAATCTCAGCTACATACAGTTCAACCAACTTTTTAGGATTCCAATTAGTTTTAATTGGAAGAAATTTGGAATGACTTAAAAAGTCTATCTACTATCACTTACATTGTATCGTGACCTCTCTAAGTATGGAAAAATCTATAAACAAAATCCATACTCACATTTTTCTATGGTCATTCAAGCACAGGAAGAGGTTGTAGTAGGCCACCTGGATGTTTATTATCTAACTTCACTTATTGACAAACCAACATCTAGAAATATATTCAGCTACATCCCTCATCAATCTTGACCACCAGTAATTCTGTTTCAACCCTCTATACATCTTATTATTACTCGGGTGCATCGAATATACATCATCATGTACCTCTCTCAATATCTTTTTTCTTAACTCCACATCATTGGGAACACAAATCCTATGTTCCAATACCAAAATACCCTCATTTCAAATTTTTGAACTCATATTGCTTTCTAGTAAGCACTTAATGCTTAATCTTTTCTATCTCTTTATCTCTACCTTGTGTCTCTAACAAGCATTTTACTATGGATGATTGTACAACCATATTTGTTAACAATGATCCTCTATCACTTATATTCAACTTCATTCTTATCTCTCTTAATCTATCATCAATTACAAATCATGACTTTCAATAGCAGTCAATCTTCTTGTAGATTTTCTACTCAATAAATCAACTATCACCTTTGCCTTTTCTAGATGATAGTGAATTGTACAATAGTCACTACTCAACTCCATCCATCATATTTGCCTCAAATTCAACTCTTTCTAGGTAGGTAAGTATGTCAAACTCTTATGATCAATGAATATCTCACAAGTGGCTCCATACAGATGATGTCTCCAATCTTTAAAGTAAACACTAAGGCAGTCAACTCTAAGTCATGGGTAGGGTAATTTCTCTCATGATTCTTCAATTGCCTAGAAGTATAGGCCACAGCTTTCTATGTTACATCAACACACATCCCAACCATTGATGCGACACATCACTATACACCACAAATCCTTCATCACCAAAAGAAAGCACCAATATTGGAGCTGTAGTCAACTTCTCATTTAGTAATTGAAAATTTTTCTCACACTTCCCTCACCATATAAATCTCACCTTTTTCCTAGTCAATAGTATTACAATAATAGAAAAATTCTGAAAGAATCTTCTATAATAACTAGTTAACCCCAAGAAGACTCTAATCTCAGTCATATTAGTTGGTCTCTCCCAACTTAACATTGTCTCTACCTTTTGCGGATCAACTGTTATACCATTTCCAGATATTATATACCCTAAGAAAGTTATCTCATTCAACCAAAATTCACATTTAGAAAATTATAGCATACAATCTCTCTTTCATCAAAATCTCCAACACAATTTCAAAATGTTTTACATTCTTTTCCTTAGTCTTAGAATACACCAAGATGTTATCAATGAACACAACCACAAGATTATCAAGAAATAGTTTAAACACTTTATTCATCAAGTCTATGAATGTTGCTTTAGCGTTAGTCAATCTAAATGACATCACAAGAAACTTATGACCATAACATGTCCTAAAAGCAATCTTATGCACGTCTCTCTTCTCTATCCTCAATTGATGATAACCTGATCTCAGGTCCATTTTTGAAAATACCCTTGCTTAATACAACTTCTCAAATAAATCATCCATCATGTGTAAAGGATATTTGTTTTTAATGGTTATCTTATTCAACTATCTGTAGTCTATACACAATCTCATCATTCCATCTTTCTTATTCACAAACAATATAGGGCTCCCCAATGCGACACACTAAATTGAATAAATTGTTTATCCAACAACTCTTGAACTTTTAACTCTCTTAACTCAGTGGGTGTCACTCTGTAGGGTACTATCGATATATGTGTTGAACCTGGTATCACATCAATAGAGAATTTAATCTCCCTACTGGGAGACAAACTAGACAATTCATCAAGAAATACATTAGAAAAATCTTTCACCACTAAGATTTATTCTAACTTCCTATTTTCCTTTTTAGAATCCATTATACATGCCAAATACTCCTCACAACCTTTCTTTAACCATCTACTAGTAGTCAGAGCAAAATAAGATAGTTCAAGAGTATCTTATGTTCTCCCTGAAAGTTAAACTCCTTATGTCCATATCTTGAACATGACATTCTTTCTGGAACAATCAACCCAAGTGTAATACGTCAACAACTAATTCATTCCCAAAATCAAATGAAAATCTATCATATTCAAAGGTAATACATCAACTTCAAATTCTTTATCACTAATGCGAATCAACAACCCTTGTAAACATTTATGGTTATCACTCTATCTCTAGTGGGAACTTCAACAATAATGTTTTGCATTAAAGGACTAATTCATGCATCAATAAACTTCATAAATACATTGGATACAAAAGAATGGGTTGCACTAGGATCAACCAACATTGATATGCCCTCCTTTTCTACATACAAAACACTTCAAATTAGGATAATTCCAGGATAAATATTATATGTGATTACATCTAAACAAACTTCTATCTCTCGATCATACATCAGATTACCACTTCCCCTTGGTGGCATACTTACTTCCTCTACCATGACTCACAGTTCCCATAACGTGTCTTCCAAATCTAAGGGTCCTACTGATAGTACTCTAAGCTACAGAAGAAACAGATCTTGCTTGCCTCTGACTCTATCTGTAACAAGGAACGCCCCATCTGGGGTGGTCTCTCACCTTGTACACTCATACTACCACTACCTCTAGAACCTTCATGTCTAAGCCTCTTTAACCACTCTTTCTCTTTCCTTTAACCTCCATCACATCTTTCTCAATCTGAAATGTTATATCCACCAACCTGACATAATTCATATGCTTCATGTAAGATATTTTTGATCGAATCTTAAAACATAGTTCATCTATGAACCTCTTACACTTTTTCTACTCTAGGTCTATTATTTCTGGTACAAACCTCGACAAAGCCACAAATCTCCTATCATACTAAGTCATAGTCAATACATTTGCCTCAAATAAATAAAATCTCTCTCTTGTTGGACTTTAAAGGTATAAGAAAAGTATTTATTAAGGAAAACCTTCTTAAACCTATTATAGGTTAAGGGTCTATCAACATATGCACTTACCCTGGGAAGAGTATCCTCCCATCATTCTAAAGCTTCTCCTTCTAATTCAAATGAAGCAAAGGCAACCTTCTGCCTGTCTGTCACTGGTAAAATACCAAGTAATCACTCTACATATTTCACCCATAGCTCAGGCTCAAAAGGATTCATAGATCCTTTAAGCAACAAAGAATTCAACTTAATATATCTAACAATCTCCCTGCATCTCGTGCATAACCTTAGTTTTCCACTTTTAAATGTCTATCATAACTAGATTTAGAACAAGCTTAGGCACTGATCTAGCTTATTCATCAAGTCTATGCTATAGACTATCAACTCTATCATCTATTACATTCATTTTCTCAAGAGTATGAGTAAGAGCTTATCTTAGCTCATCTCTTTCAACTTCAGATTCTCTCACACCTTTACTAATATCAATTATACTAACAACACGTTCTCTTCTAGGAACTACAGATTCAGACTCAACTTCGACTTGTCAAAATATCGAGGGCCTACCATACTCTCTCAATTCAACAACTCTAGCTCTAGCACGTCCACATGTCATCTTCATACTATTCATTAGAATATAATTTGTTTTAATCTTCCACTTTCTTACTTTTTATGCAGTCTACAGAATTATAAAACCTAATGCTCTGATACCAATATTGTAACGACCCATCCCGGGTTGGCTACCCCCAAGACGGTGTTGTCTCATTTTGAAAATCCCAGCACGACACATATATGCAACAATAAAAATAATACCAATATAAATTTTTACATCAATCCTCAACCCTCAACAGGGGACATGCATCATTCTGATATTGACTTAAACATTTTATACAACGTAATATGTATGAATATTTACAAATAAATTTTTATTTTATTTTCTCATTAGTCTAAGGATGTGGACACGCACGTGGCTTACAGATAATGACTTCGTCTGAATCTCAACTCACCAAACTATCTGTCCTGCCTGCTACCTGAAATCATTGTACAATGAGGAGTGAGCTTCACAAGCTCAGTGAATTAAATTTACTAGAAGTATTTGATATTATACTCCTAGTTACATCTTATAATTTAATTACTTCTAAAAAATCTTTCGATATTCATTCATCTATATCTCATATATTTTGATAATAACATTCTATTATCACTACTCATATCAAATCCCCATCCTTTGTAAAGCTCTTCTTCTCATATATTTATTTACCTTGAGACCATCAATTATATCTCATAATTACCTCATTATGAGGTTTACAACATATGATAACTCGCTCAAACAATTCTCATCATATCATATATCTATATTTCATCCTTAGCATATTTGTCTCTCTGTGAGACTCATTCCTCTATCAATAAATTTACAATCATGAATAGCACTCTAACATCTCAAGCAATAATAATCAATATTTAAAGCAAATGCAATGTATGAAGTTAAATGTTATTATTATTGGGAAAGTCTTCCCATATGTTGACACGTTTTTATCATAGACCGGCTGCCTTCTCGGTTCTTTCATTCTCATTTAGACCAGCTGCTTTCCCAATTCTTTTATTCTCATTTAGACCAGTTTCCCTCCCGGTTCTTTTATTTTCATTTAGATCGGCTGCTTTCCCGGTTCTTTTATTTTCATTTAGACCGGTTGCCTTCTCGGTTCTTTTATTTCATGCATATATGTTGACCCTCATCTAAATTTTAATAATGACAAAATATAACTCTAATTGTACTAATAGTTTTATCTAAGTGTTTTAAATGATAAAAGCATATAGCCAAGAAGCAAGATACAAGAACTCAACCCACATCAGACACCAAATCAAGATAGAAGATTTAGTGTAGGCATAACATATTGAAATAAGTTGTAAATCTCACTTGTTCAGGTAACTAGCTTGTCCTATGGCTCATTTTGAAAAAGAATTTTGACAAAACTATTTATTCAAACTCTTCTAAATCAAAAACATGAAAAACATGAAAAATGGGTTGAAGGGCAACCCAGTCGACTAGCTACTTATACCAGAAGGCTAGGATATGGGACAGTATGTCCCCAATCGAATGGGTGCTTTATACCAGTCGACTGGTATATTGGACAGTAAGTCCCCAGTCGACTGGTACTCTTCCTAGCCCAAAAAGTGAGACTTTCACTTGACCCAGTTGACTGGTATTAAGACCTAATCAACTGGCAATTCGAAAAATATGACCGTTGAGGCTCCAGACTTGAACATTTAAATGTACCAAAACGTACCAAGTTAGTACAAAACGGACATATTATTTAAAGGTTACATAAACTCACTCCAATGAGCATTTATAGATAGAGAATTACATATTCAATCAAGTTTTTACTCATTGATACACAAAAGCTTTGAAAATTTATTGTTGAGCCATTCTTCAAGCTTTACTCTGAAAGAGAAATATTGTTCATTTGTAAAAGCATTCATTGCTATCTCTATACCATTTACTTTACAGCAACTCATATCTATTATAAAGGGATTAACTTCCGAAAGGAAGAGATAAGCTTCCGAGAGGAATGGATTATCTTCCAAAAGGAAGGGATTGTTTGTAAGGTTTGTGCAACACCCGTGAAGTTGTACGGCTAAGAGTTTTAGTGGATTACTTCAAGGAGGTTCCTTGAAGAGAGTGGACGTAGGATCGGAACAAATCTGATATTTTCGAACCACTATAAACTGAGTTTGCACTTTCTATTCCTTAAACTCTTTTATTTAAAGCACATTACTTGTTTATACACTTGTGCATTTAACTGTTTTATAAACTTGCAAGTAATTAGTGAAAGTTTTTAAAAACCCAATTCACCCCCCCTCTTGGATTGGAAACTTAGTCTACAATTGGTAACAGAGCTAGGTTCTTAATTTTAGGCTTAAAATCCTTGAGTTGATCTGATGGCATCGAATAGCTATTCTGAGGGACAGTCCTACACTAGACCTCCTTTGTTCAATGGCTCCAACTATAACTATTGGAAAAACAATATGAAAATCTTTGTCGAAGAACAAGATTATAATCTATGGAGAGTCATTGAGGAAGGACCTAGAATTACATCAAAGGAAATAACTATTGGATAAATCAATCATACAATGCCTAAACTCAAAACTGAATTCAATGATGAGGATTGTAGAATGATGTCTCTCAATAGTAGATATATCTGAATATAATAAAAAAATTTGCATTTATTTCGGCTAAGGAGATTTGGGATAAACTGCAAGTTACATATAAAGGAACTAGTGAAGTCAAAAAATCAAAAATCTATATGCTCTTATCCGAATATGAATCTTTTAAAATATCTCCTAACGAAACAATTTCTCAAATACACTCACGTTTCACAACTATTGTTAATGGTTTGAAGCTTCTTGGTAGGAACGTTAAGGAGTTTGAACTAACGAGAAAAATCTTAAGATCTCTGCCACCTACTTGGAAACCAAATAAGACGACCATTCTGGAGGCCAAAGATCTCGACAAACTTGATGTCGAAACACTTCTCGGGTCATTATTGACATATGAGATAAAAGAAATGAATCCCATTGTCAATGATGATGAGAAAAATAAAAAGGTGATTGCTCTCAAAGCCTCTATGAGCAACAAAGAAGAAGAAACGGAAGAAAAGGTGGAGAGCAACGAAGAAAATGGTGAGATGGCCTTAATCACCAAATGGTTTCACGGATTCTTGAAGAAAAGCAAGAAACCATACACAAAGGATCCCACTTCAAAAAGGGAGCCACTTGTGTGTTATGGATGCAAGAAGCCCAGTCACACCAAGGCCGATTGTACAGCTATAAGCAAACCATACAAGAGCTTCAAGAAGAAAGCTATGATTGCAACCACTTAGAGTGATGACGAAGAAGAAAACTCCTCGGATAAAGAGATCGGATTCGAGGAAATTGCCAACCTATGTCTTATGACAATCGATGATGAAAATAAGGTATCGACTTCTCCCTATTCAAAAAATAACATTGTTAGTAGTAGTGAAGAATTGATAGAAGTCATAAATGAAATGCATGAAGAATTGAAGAAATTCGATTATAGGAACTCTATTCTTAAGAAAGAGGTGTCATCTCTTTCTAAAGAGATGATAAGCCTAAAAGAAGAAAAAGATAAACTATCTTCATTGCTTTATGATTCTTCTCAAGATTTTCTTAAAGATGAAAATGAAAACTTAAAGAAGAAGATATTAGAATTAAATGGCACAATATCTAGACTCATGCTTGGAAAAGAAAAGCTTGATAAAGTGCTACCTTGCCAAAGATTAAGTGGAGGAAAATCCAGGTTAGGATATTCTCTATTAGGCAAGCAAAAATCAAAAGAGAGCTTATTCATGAAAGTTTCATGAGTGAATGAAGCCTCTACTTCAAATACCACTAGCAAGGTCAAAAACATTCCCTCAATGAATGCTAGTAGGTCTAGAAATACTAATTCTAATGCATATACAAGAATGAAACATCCTAGAAATACTCATGCTTATATGTATGCTCATTCAAGAAATGCTTATACACATCTTAGGAGTAACCATCATATGCATCCTAGAAATAACATGTATACTCAAGACTTACACACTGCACAAGCATATCCTAGAAATTACTATCATAGTTATTCTAGAAATGATGTTCATATTCATAAAAATGCAAGCAAGTATCCTAAAAATCATCATCATATATTTTCTAGAAATGACATGCATATTCCTCGCAATAGAAACACGTATCCTAGGAACTATTATCCAAAGAATTATAGACATGTACAACTAAGTCATCCTAGAAATTTCAATAACTATTATCCTAGGATTGTGCATCATCAACAAGTCTATAGAACACCATATGTTGTTAAGAAAGTATAGGTCCCAAAAGGAACCATATTTTCAAGGATTAACCCTAAAGGACCCAAGAAATTTTGGGTACCTAAAAATGCAATTATGTATCCTTGTGTGATGTAGATATGTCTCCACACCAATGAAAAAGGTAATTGTTGGTACCTTGATAGTGGATCCTCAAAGCACATGACCGGTGATAAAAGTGTATTCAAAGAGCTAACTCTAAGAGATGGCGGACATGTCACCATTGGAGACAACACAAAAATAAAGATCATCGAGCATGGAAAAGTTGGTAATGATTTCTCAACCATAGATAATGTATTGCTAGTACAAGGCCTTAAGCCAAATCTACTAAGTATTAGTCAACTATGTGACAAAGGCAACAAAGTCATATTTGAAACCTCTCATTGTCCAGTTATAGACATCAAGAGTAACAAGATAAAGTTTGTTCGCCATAAACATGAAAATGTCTATATAGTTATCTAAAATCCTTGAATTCCGAAAATGAAAAATGTTTTCCCACATTTAGTGAAAATCCATGGCTGTGGCATAGAAGACTTGGTCATGTGAACATGAATTTGCTTAAAATCATTTCAAGAAAAGATTTAGTCATTGGACTACCCAAAATCAAATTTGAAAAAGATAAAGTATGTTATGCTTGCCAAATGGGAAAACAAACTAGAATTTCCTTTAAATCAAAAAATGTAGTCTCAACTACTAAACCGATGAAACTTTTGCATATGGACTTATTTGGTCTAATAAGTACCATTAGTCTAGGTGGCCATCAATATGCTCTTGTTATTGTTGATGACTATCCAAAATATACCTTTGTTATCTTTATTGCTTACAAGGATGAAGCTTTGAAAGGATTTGAAAACTTTTGCAAAAAGGTTCAAAATGAAAAAAGCAAAATATTGTGATGAAAATGGAATTGATCACAACTTTTCAGCTCCTAGAACTCCTCAACAAAATGGAGTTGTTGAGAGGAAAATAGAATTCTAGAAGAATTTGCAAGAACAATGCTTTGTGAAAATAGCTTACCAAAATACTTTTGGGCGGAAGCGATAAACACTTCGTTCTATATCTTGAATAGAATTTTAATTAGGCCAATACTTGACAAAACTCCGTATGAATTATAGAAAGGTAGAAATCCTAATATCTCCTATTT
Organism: Bretschneidera sinensis; assembly: GCA_023935145.1. Lineage (NCBI taxonomy): Eukaryota > Viridiplantae > Streptophyta > Magnoliopsida > Brassicales > Akaniaceae > Bretschneidera > Bretschneidera sinensis. The sequence goes on along the minus strand of CM043700.1, from coordinate 54,347,664 downwards.
TCGTACCTTTGGTTGTAAATGCTTCATCCTAAATAACAATAAAACTAACTTTGCTAAATTTGACTCTAAGACCGATGAAGAGATATTCTTAGGATATTCAACCTCTAGTAAGGCTTATAGAGTCTTCAATAAGAGAACTCTAGTATTAGAAGAATCCGTGCATGTAACCCTTGACGAGTCTAACTCAATTAGTAGTAGAGAAGTTTCTTTCAATGATGATGCAGATTTCATTCCAAGAACAGAGACGCTTACTCCCATTGTTGACCCAAATGAGAGCTCACCTCAAACAAATCAAGAGATGGAAACTCTCAAATTGGACCAACAATCAACAAGTCAACAAAAGGATAGTCTTCTCAAAGATTGGAGGTATGTAAATTATCACCCAATCGATCAAGTGATTGGTGATTTTTCACAAGGGATAAGAACTCGTTCCTCTATTAGAAACATTTGCAAGTATGTAGCCTATTTGTCTCAAATAGAACCTAAACATTTGTAGAGGCCTAAAGGATAATGATTGGATAATTGCCATGCAAGAAGAAATAAATCAATTTGAAAGAAACAATGTATGAAATCTAGTTCCTAGACCAAAGAATCATGCAATAATAGGAACTAAATGGGTATTTAGAAGTAAGATGGATGAAAATGGAATAATGACTAGAAACAAGGCTAGACTAGTTGCTAAAGGATATAATCAAGAAGAATGAATAGATTTTGATGAGACCTATGCTCTTGTAGCAAGATTAGAAGCTATTCGAATGTTATTGGCCTTTGCATGCTTTAATAAGTTTAAATTATTTCAAATGGATGTAAAGAGTGCCTTCTTAAATGGCTTAATAGAAGAAGAGGTATACGTTGAGCAACCTCTTGGATTTGAGAATCCTAGTCTTCCAAATCATGTCTATAAGTTTTCTAAAGCTCTATATGGGTTGAAGCAAGCTTCAAGAGCATGGTATGAAAGACTAAGTAAATTTTTAATTGATAATAATTTTATAAGAGGAAAAGTAGACACAACCCTCTTCATAAAAACTCACATAAATGACACTCTACTAGTTCAGATATATGTTGATGGTATATGGTGCTACTAATGAATCTATGTGTAAAGAGTTTGCCAAGTGCATGCAAGGTGAATTTGAAATGAGCATCATGGGAGAGCTTACCTACTTCCTTGGTCTTCAAATCAAACAATTGAAAGGAGACATCTTTATCAATCAATCAAAATATACTAAGGACCTACTAAAGAGGTTCGGGATGGAAAACTCAAAGCCACTTGGTACTCCTATGAGCACATCTACAAAACTTGATCTTGACGAAGGAGGTAAGTGTGTAGACACTAAATATTATAAAAGCATGATAGGAGCTTTACTTTATTTAACTGCAAGTAGACCTGATATAATTTTCAGTGTATGCATGTGTGCTAGATTTCAGGCTAATCCTAAGGAATCACATGTAACTGCAGTGAAAAGAATTCTTAGATATCTACAAGGAACTAAAACCCTAGGATTATAGTACTCTAGAGATTCATCTTTTGAGCTTGTAGGATATTCAGATGCTGACTTTGCTGGGTCTAGGTTAGATAGAAAAAGCACAAGTGGAACATGCCAATTCTTAAGCGCAATGTTAACCTTTTGGTTTTCCAAGAAACAAAACTCCGTTGCATTATCAATCGTCGAGGCGGAATATATAGCAGCTGGAAGTTGTTGTGCCCAAGTGTTGTGGATGAAACAACAACTAGAAGACTATGGCATGAACTTTAAAAGTATCCCAATACATTGCGATAATACTAGTGCTATCAACCTAACCAAAAACCCTATTCAGCATTCTAGAACTAAACACATAGAAATTAGACATCATTTCTTAAGGGACCATGCTAAAAAAAGGTGATATAATACTAGAATTCATACCTTCATAGGATCAAATAGCTGACATTCTTACAAAACCTTTAAGTGAAGCTAATTTCTGTAAAATTATACTGTTAATAGGATTATTATATCATGATAAATTGTATGCCTGATTGCATCATCATTCATCATTTGCATACTTGACATCAAGTGAATGAGTATTAAACTTTATTTAATATTTCTCTCACTCAAGATGGCATAAATAAACAAATTTCGTGCTAAGACTCAAAACTAAAAGTTTTTTTTTTGTCTAGTCGACTGGTAAGTCTATCCCAGTTGACTGGTAAGTCATTGTCTAATTACTCAATTAACTGGTAAGTCAATACCAGTCGACTAGTAAACCTAGACCTTGTTTGGAGCCAATTTTTTGAATTTCAGTTATCTCCTTAGTCGATTGGTATGAACTACCCAGTCGACTAATGTTTCTCTGCCAGTTAACCCAGTCGACTAGTGTCACAATCTAGTCAACTGGTATGTTAAAATTTTCAAAACTGTAAAGGACCCAGTCGACTGGTGCCGTAACCCAGTCGACTGGTATCACGATTCTATAAATAGTCTCTTCAGATTTTTCAATTTTTCACGCCGTTTTTGAAACCCTAAGCTTTCTCTCTCTAAATAAATCTCTTCATTTTGACCAAAATCTTCTTAAAACACTTCATACACACCTTGATCTACACCTCCATACCATTTATTTCAACTTTCTATGGTTGAAATCTCAAATTTCCACCAAAATCTCTTTTTCTCCCAAAAACAATTTTCCTCCAAAATGTCTGAAAGAATCCGCATTAAGACCATTTTTGGGGGACCTCACGCGCCTGCTAGGCCAAGGTCCGCCAAGTCTATGGCTCTGAACTCAAAAGGAAAGGGGCTAACAGGCTTCTCAAGCAAAAAGGCGAGAACAGAGCTCGACAACTCCCTATTCCCAAGCCCTGCAGCAAAAGAAAGGTATACATCTGTTATTCGTCATAAAAAGATCATGATGGGTAGATTCGTTGACTTCGAATCTATTCGTCATGGTAACTTTGATGTTTTACCTGTTTTTAATGCAATAAACTTGACCCCACTGGTCAAGATTCACCAGAAATATTATCCCAGTCCACTGGCTCTGTGGTTCATAACTAGTGTAATGAGCATGGAGTTCGAGGTCAATACTGACCTCTTGATGAGTATCCTGAGGATCCCTGTGGGAGGGATCCAATAGAGTCTTGATGGATGGCCAGACAACTTCGATTACGAGGAGGCATGTCAGATAGCTAGGGGTGACCCTAACTATGTCTTTAGACCCACTACATTTCACACATGTAGTGACATGCGCCTTGACTCAAAGTTATTCAATCTCATTGTGAGTTGGACCATCCATATTAGACTTAAGAGTCAGGGATGTTTATCAAAGATAGATGTGGTATTGATTTAGTGCCTTAAAACTGGGCACAACTTCAATATCTACCCCCTACTGCTCGCTAACATGATAAACGGCGAAGCTAGTGACTCTGGATGCCTTCCTTATGGGATGCTCATCACACTCATCCTCCTGCACTTTCGGGTTCCTCTTCCCGCCTCTGAGGCTTAGGACATCAGCCTCAAGGATATCATCAACATCTCTTTGCTGAAGAAGATGGGGTGCACAGTCTGAGATGGCATGATTTATTCAAAGGCCGGGAAAAACATCAAGATAGGCGAGGATGATAGCAGTGATGATGAGGATGAGGGTCCAGATGCTGTAGCCACTGCTATGCATACGGATGATCAAGCACCACATATGGGCGGCTTGAGTACTAGTCCAGTTGGATACAGTAATCCTCTCCAAGCTATCATGAGCCTTCAGCTGACTATGTAGTCTGAATTCCAGAGCTTGAGCTCTTCGGTCGACGCCATGCATCATGACCTTCACTTCCTCCGGGATGACTTTGAGCTATACCGAGAGCATACAGAGGGTTATTTAGCTGAGCTTCGGGATCTCATTCGTGACAACTCTGACTCTCCCACTCCTTGAGTTGCTTTTTTGTATTACTTTTCAATTATATATAGCTGTAGCTTTTAGTTGTTCTTAGCACGGACAACATTTTATCATATATTGTAGCTTTTCAATTTCGGCTCTTAGAAGCCCATTATGTATGGATATTTACTTTATATGTCTATATTTCATTTTATATTTTGATTCATATCCTTGCTTTACTTTTACACAATATATTTACTTCATATAAATACTTCTTTGCTTGGATAAATGTTGTAACTGCTTCTGCATGTATGGAAACTTTCGGCTTTTCTCGAGAAGTCTTCTTAGCTTTAAATTATGCTAAATTTTTGCATACAAGTTTTTTTATGCCTTATCTTCATGTTTGTAGTGTCTATATAGCTTATTTTTCGGTTTACAACCCCCTTTTCTACTGTTGTCAAAACGGGAGAGAAAAATGACTGTAAACTTAAAGTAGTGCATAGATTTAGGGGGAGCTTTGCTCCAAAGAACTTGCTGTATATAACTACATGTTAAGTGGCTTGGTTGGATAGAACATAAACTATTTTTAAAACTTTTTGCAGGTTGGTTGACTCAAAAAATAAAGGAAACTCTGCCCAATTTTTTCTAAAAACCAAACACTTAGTTTTTAAAACTGTTTTCTCTCATTAGTTTTGTCATCATAAAAAAAGGGGAGATTGTTGACCCTCATCTAAATTTTAATAATGACAAAACACAACTCTAATTATACTAATAGTTTTATCGAAGTGTTTTAAACGATAAAAGCATACAGACAAGAAGCAAGATACAAAAACTCAACCCGCATCAGACATCAAGTCAAGACAGAAGATTTAGTATAGGCATAAGATATTGAAATAAGTTGTAAATCTCACTTGTTCAGGTAACTAGCTTATCCTATGGCTCCTTTTGAAAAATATTTTTGACAAAACTATTTATTCAAACTCTTCTAAATCAAAAACATTTCAAAACGTAAAAAATTAGGTTGAAGGGCAACCCAGTCGACTGGCTACTTATACCAAAAGACTCGGATATGGGACAGTATGTCCCCAGTCGACTGGGTGCTTCATATCAGTCAACTGGTATATTGGACAGTAAGTCCCCAGTCGATTGGTACTTATGACCCAATCGATTGGTACTCTTCATAGCCCTAAAAGTGAGGCTTTTTACTTGACCCAATCGAGTGGTACTAAGACCTAGTCGACTGATAATTCGAAAAATATGACTATTGAGGCTCCAGACTTGAACATTTAAATGTACTGAAACGTACTAAGTCGCTACAAAACGGCCATATTATTTCAAGGTTATATAAACCCACTCCAATGAGCATTTGTAGATAGAGAATTACACATTCAATCAAGATTTTGCTCATTGATACACAAAAGATTTGAAACATTTATTATTGAGCCATTCTTCAAGCTTTACTTTGAAAGAGAGATATTGTTCATTTGTAAAAGCATTCATTGCTATCTCTCTACCATTTACTTTACAGCAACTCATATCTATTGTAAATGGATTAACTTCCGAGAGGAAATGATTGTTTGTAAGGTTTGTGCAACACCCGTAAAGTTGTACGACTAAGAGTTTTAGTGGATTACTTCAAGGAGGTTCATTGAAGAGAGTGAACATAGGGTCGGAACGAATCCGATATTGCCGAACCACTATAAACTGAGTTTGTACTTTCTATTCCTTAAACTCTTTTATTTAAAGCACATTACTTGTTTATACACTTGTGCATTTAACTGTTTTATAAACTTACAACTAATTAGTGAAAGTTTTTAAAAACCCAATTCACCCCCCTCTTGGATTGGAACCTCAGTCTACAATATGCATATGAATAATAATATGAAATATGCATATGAACAATAATATAGAAACAAGCATGTTTTCAAACATTCAAATTAGCTATCCTCATTATTCTCAAATTATTATTTGAAAAATTCTACCAAATTCCTCTCCTCATAAATCATATCAAATGATCAATCATAGCTCGTCAAGATCCATTAAATTCCTCTCCTCATAAATCATATCAAATCATTAACCATAGCTTGTCAAGAATTTCACATATCACATTTTTTATTAAATCGATTCATTATTCCAATAATATTATTTCTCATAAATAATTCTCTGCACATCCACTATTCTTATCATACCTATCAACCAACTTTCATCTATCACCAAATCATAAGTTAATGATTTATTCAAATACTATCACTATATATTTCATATTTACCCTGATTACTTAAAGTAAATCTAACTCACCACGTAGCACTTAGAGCTACCAGTGGATCACCTCCTTGCCTTTCCTACTCCTCTCAATAATTTCTCTTGGTTACTGATCGTCAACACCTGACATAATATTTATATTAAATTTCTAATTTATTTCTCAATTCTTCCATAATTCACACCCTTTGAAAATTCCCACTTTGAATTCCAGAAAATTTCATGTATGCTAAATTTCAAAAATAAACTTCATGTTATAACGTTCTTTTTTTCTTAGAGTTTCCCATGATTCTCTATAATCTCCCATAAACCCCTTCAAAATTTTACTCTTTTAACCTTTCTTTCGGTCCCTAAGTGTTTAAAGAAAAAGAGTAATTTGAATCATAGTTGAAGGAAAACCAAACAGGATTTGGTAAGATTTAAATAAAATAAACAAAACTATATATATATATATATATACACACACACAAAACCATTGCATGTCTCTTCCTGTTGTTTCATAGGAAATTTGACAATTGTTTCACATGCAAAATTGCATGCCTTTGTGACAACACCTGGACTCCAAGTGTTGTCCACGTTTTTTTTTCTTTTTTTTCTTTCTTTCTTACTGCCCCTAAAGACTTCCTTTTTAATTAATTTTTTTTCTCTTTTCTTTCTTCTTACCACCCCTGGACACTTATTTTTTTTTTTTCATTTTTTTCTTTTACTTCTTCTTACCTAGACGTTCCATCTTTTTCTTTTTTCCATTTTCTTTGTAACTACGCCCCTGCAAGTCCATTTTTTTTTCAAAGAATTATTTTATTCAATACTAAATCTTTCATGTATATATATTATTTTATTTCCATATAATATCTATCAAATTACTTCTTTACCCTTACTTTAAGAATACTGGTATTACAATACATCACTCAATTTCAAATAAGGATCAATAATAGGACAAAATCCATAAAAATGTAATGATTTTTGCATTTTGAGCAAGTTTTCTATCATGGACATAGCCTAGCAATTGGTAATAAGTTATTTATCAAGTAACGAATTAAAATGCTTTTAGCAGGATCAAGAAGAAAATGTAGTATTATTAATAGTAAAGTTAGTCAAGCATTTGTTACAATAATGTGATTTGAAGATGTTTAATGCAAATATCCATAAATATACTAAAAAAACAACTTTGATCTTAATTCACTTTTGCAGTATCAGTTTGGTGGAGTTGTTCTCAAACCAAATTGAGAAACTCTCCTCCTCTAAAGTCTAGATCATTTTACCTAATTATGTCTTACAAGAAGGAGAAGATGGTAATGAGATGGCCAACAGTTTTTTTATATATACATTTGTGTGGCTTGGCCCCCGTGCCTCTCCTCTGTCTTCCTCCTTCCTCTCATCTCTCCTCCTTCTTCTCCTTCTCCTCTCTTCTTCTTCCTCGGATCATGGCCACCCCTCCTCATTCCTTCTTCTTTCTCTCAATAATTTTTGAAAAACAACCACCCAAAGTCCCTGCTGCATGCAACAAATGCAAAAGTAAATTCTTTTTTACTAATGCATAAAGATGAATTTGTACATACATAAGTAGGGAGTGATGATGAGGAGTTCTTTGGGATATCTCCTGCTGATGTAAAGCATGGGATAATTTTGCATGCTTTTAATGGACAGTAAAACCCTAGTACCGTTCGTATTAAAGGAAAACATGGTAACATAATAGTTTTGATTGACAGTGGAAGCACAAATAACTTTGTGCAAGAAAAGATTACTAGGTTACTTGGATGTCACATAACTCTTATACATCCATTCAAAGTCTTTATTGGCAATGGGGACTACCTAACTTGTTGTAAACAATGCGTGAATGTGCCTTTGACATTACAACAACACAAGTTCTCTATGTATTTGTTTGTGCTACCAATTGAAGGGGTTGATGTTGTATTAGAGATTCAGTGACTTCAACTATTGGGACCAATGTTAACTGAATACAAGAAGTTAACAATGGAGTTTTCTTGTGAAGGAGTACCAATATATCTACAAGGGGAAACTCAATTGCAGCATGAACCTGTCACCATGAAGCAATTGCAAAATTTGGTAAACACTCATACAGTTGTTTCTTTATTCCATCTCAAGTCATATCCACAACAACAAACTGCAGAGACAATACCAGAAGACATTTCAAGAGTTCTTGATTCGTTTCAGCAAGTATTTGAGGAACCTAAAGGACTACCCCCAAAAGACAATTTAATCATAAGATTCATTTGCTACTAGGTTCCCAACCTATCAATATGAAGCTACTAGGCTTCCAACCTGTCAATGTGAAGCCTTACAGATTTCCTCACTTCTAGAAATCTAAGGTGGAGAAACTTGTGCAGGAGATGCTTACTTCTGGAATTATAAGAAAAGTTATTCAACAAGACAAGAGTGTTACTTAAGTACTGGTATAATGGCAGGGGTTACCTCCTGAGGAAATATCATGGGAAGATTTGATAGTGTTGCGATCCTTATTTCCTCATTTCAACTTTGAGGACAAGGTTGTTTTTGAAGAGGAAGACAATAATAAGACTCCAACACACATGGAAGAGTAAAAAAGACAGGATTTGGCCAACTAGGATAATAACTAAGACGTATTCTAGAAGGAACAAGAAGGTTCTTGTGTAGAAGAAGAATAACACGTCTTTTCCTAGTATGTAAGAGGCAATTAATATTTTGTTATTATTCTATTAAGAAGTAGTTGTTTCTGGCTCCCACATAACTAGCAATTGAAATATTAGTTATAGTTAGTTGAGTTAGTTACAAAGTTAGTTGGTTGTCTCCATAACGCTATAAATGATGTTGTACTCAAATTAAGAGAATCATTTAATGCAGAAAATTTATTTATTCTCCTAAATTCTTCTTTCTCTTATTCTAAGGACTCCTATCCATACTAAAAAAACTAGATGCCTATCATACACCTGATTAGAGTAACTATAAGTTGTCTTTAAGGACTAGATACACCATTCACAGTAACTACTATGCAAACTTGATGAACTCATAAGCTTACATTTACACTACTCTACAATCTTGATAAACTTGTAAAGTTTCACGTTTCTATTACGCAGTCCTGATTATCTTGTAAAATTATTCATGCATGGACTACTGCGCAGTGCCTACCCACATGATGCAGACATTCGCCAGTATCCACACAAGCTCATTAATAGCAATATCCATAGCTAAAAACTTGGACAACAAATGGAGGTCATCAAGATAGGAATCTCAAGTTAAGATTTGAATCGTGAATCCAAATCTTAATTTTGTGAATTAAGAATTGAATTGAGAATCGTAAGATTTATTAAGAATTCTCAAAACCAATTGTAAATAACTCGTAAGACATTTAAAAGAAATAATTAATACGAAAATCAAAATATAATGTGTTATAAACTAATTTATCAATGTCCATATGACCTAGTTGGAAAGGCACTCTATATATCATATAAATAAGCGTTACAAGAAAGTATAATATATTGTTTGTTAGAATATAAAAATATTTTTGTACAAATATAATATAAGACTATCATTGTTTGTGTATAAAAAGTATGTATAATGTTTGTTGAAATGTCAAATATGCAAATCGAAAGACCAAAACTTAAAAGAAAAAGAATCTTCATATCCAGCATGTTTCTGTTAGAGTTAGTGCATACTTCACGGGTCCAGATCTATAGAACCCCTGACGACCATGGGGTCCCACTCCTGTACATGTTTTGAGTCTGGTTTTTTGTTTGGTGGTTTGGACTTGGACCCATGAATAACTGCGATTTTGCAGCAGGGTGGAAACCTTAATTAGGGCGTCTTAAGTTGCTTATAAATACTCTCTATGTACTGAGCGCATATTGAAACGATAGATTTGTGAGGTTGATAATAATGAAACTTCTGGCAGGATGTAACCCTCTTCTGGGGTGAACCTGGGTATATCATGTTTTATTTAATTTCTGTTTATGATTCGTGTGATTGATAGGTCTCGAATCGTTCAGTTTCCAAATAAACTATTATCAAATGAAATCAATGACATGAACATATGAATGCCATATGAGTTGTTTATTTCTTTAAAAAAATGTCCTAGAACCATAAAGTTTTAGAGCTTAAATGAAAAGGAAAACTAATGATTTTTCTTTACTTCAACGCTAAACATCTTGAGTCTTAAATTCTTTTTCTATAATTTTTTTTTATAAAAATTTGATGAATTTACTAAATCGGGCTACCATACGATTCAATTCTATTCATACGATTCACCATCGAAACAATAGTTTCGACACCAATATAAGATAACTTCGATTCGACATACCAATTCAAATCATTTTGGACCTAAATCAAGTCGTGAATCGTACATTTATGGATAGAAATCTCAAAGGTCATGAAGATAAAATTAGAGTGACAGTTCAACATATTTGAAAAATCAACCAAATCTAGATATATTTAGTCGTGGAAATTCAAAACATTAACTGTCTTAGCATCATTCCTAGCTCACCGAAAAACTTTAAGAATTTCCTATAAAGAACCATCTATAAAAGAAAGGGTAGATTATTTGAACCTCCTTTGAGGTACAGTCTAATTACACTCACCTCCTTTTCATTAACTGAAATAATTCTACACTCTTTGTTATTGTTTGTCAACTAATGGAGACAACCAAAAAAAGAAGTATTTTTACTATAACACTGCTATTTTATATTAAATATTACAACAAATAGTAAGAGTTGAAAAGATTAAAACAAATCTAGAGAGAGAACCAACAACCCCAACAGATGGGGGGCTTAATCTCTCTTTCTTCTCGTCTTTTCCGCAAGAGAGTCTCCTTATCTTTCTTATTCCTTCCCGGCAAGCCACTCACTCACTCTCTCTTTCCTTCTTCTCTTTTCAGCAAGCTCTTCCTCTACCTCTGGGCTTTCTCTATCTATCCTTCTCTTTCTCTCTTCATCTTGACACTTCATCTCTCCCCAACATCTCCATGGACATCCCTAACTCTACTGCCACCATTGCTACCGTGATGCAAACCAGCTCACCAATCACTATTGCCGTGATGCAACACCGCCCTCTCTTCCTTTGCTCTGGCACTCACCGCTGATACCACACACTCTCTCTCACATAGCCTCAACGCTGGTCCCTAACCAACCCCATAACCCACCCTGCATCACCAGCACTGGTCTCTCACATCTCTATCACTGGTCCCTCAAATCAACGGCCCTTTGAACCCAGCTGCTCTCTCTTACAATCCCGTCTTTGTCCCCACCCATTCCAAACTTTTTCATCACTTGGTAGAGTTCAAATAACATCATTTGTGATCCGGGTAAGGTGATATGGATTATCAGTTTGAATTCAAACAAAAAAAGTCAAATGGGCTTTTCATTTCAGCCCAATCTATGCCCCGCTTTTTAAATGCCACGTCTTCTCTAGAAATAATCAAAGGTAGGTTTGAATTTTGGAACTGACCAAATTTTGAAATGATTTTTATTAGTTAATTGATTTACTTTCTATTAAGTTAGTATTTAATGATTTATTTAGTGAGGTTATTAATTTTATTAAGTTAGTATTTGATTATTATATTTAATTAATTAATCAATTAATTTATAATTTAACTTAATTTATTTTTTTAGTTGACTATTAGGTGATGTCAACAATTTTATCCCGTTGGGAGACGACCTAATGGATGTCTAACGTTGACATACAAGGGGTTTAAGTGTTGTATTTGAAAATGAAAGAAAGGTAACCGTAATTATATGGTATCTAAAAGGCTGTCTAAATAATTTACCTTAAAAAAAATATCTAATACGATTAGTGTCTTCAGAATTTTTCAGCAAGAAGAAATAACAGTATATCTGTAAACATTTCCGGTAATCACCATCTAAACTCCACAAATACCAAATGAATTTTGAGTTGGTTCCTTCCTACTCATTCTAGCCAAATGGAGTTTGACAGTACCGCTAATCAGGCAGACCTTGTAAATTTCACAAACAAAATTAGAAAATAAAGAGTGCATATGTTTACCAGCTTTAATAATTTCTTGTTTTTGATAATACAAGCTTTACTAATTTCTTAAAACAAGATTAACTAAAATGTCAACCTAGATATTAGCTTATCCACTAAAAAAACAATTGTGATGGCATCTATATCATTACGTACTATTATAAGATACTTTGTATTCAATCATATTCATAGATAGTCGGATTTTTATTTTTTATTTTTATGATTGATAGTTGAAATAGATCACGAGTCACATTCACCGTCAATTCCGCAAATAGGTGACATATCAATGAAAACATAGTTACCAAGAACTCATTACACCTTGGTTCGTAATATGTGTACGAGAACGTGATGCGTTACACACATATACGCAATACGTTGGGAATAGATTTAAATAATTTATATCATGTATAAAATTAAGATATTAGATATAATTATGAGTATAATATAAATAGAACTGTATGCATAATAATAGTTTAGAAGATATTCGAGTTGACGAAATAATAAAGTCAACAATATAATATTAAAAAACATAATTTAAAAATAAAGTATAAGCATTTTCTTAAATCCTTTCTTATGTCTAAATTTTTTTTTTTAAAAAAAAATTTAACTAAAAGTCTTAATAAAAATTTGGATCGCTAATTTAAGGATCCGATACTCAAATGCACCACAAATCGGAACATATGATCCGGATCGCGATTCCAAAAAAGGTACAAGGATCATGGTAACTATGTGACATCATATCTATAATCTTGATAAGATACACAACAATTCAACTGGTTGAAAGAACACAACAAAAACATCTTGATTAATATATTTATCATCTATATAATACCAACCTTAGCATAGTGCAAAATATGTTGTTCAAGATAAAGAAAAAAATGATATGGAATAGTCTCAATCATCTACAAGCAGATGGATCATGGACACAAGTATAAAACTGCTTATAAAAATGAGAAAAGTTGATTATCTGGTATGTGCAAGAATTCATCTTAACCTTTCTTGTAGGGTCTGAGAAGTGTGGGCCTGTTCAATATGTCGGGTTAGCAGTGAAATCCGATAATGCGAAGCACTTGAGGCAGTGTAATAGGAAGTGATAGTGAGTTGAGAGAACTTTGGAAGTGCATAACCTACAAATCATATTAACATAAATTGAATTGTGTGAAACCAAACTAAGGTGCTCTTTCATGTGTGTTTATGTAGTATCCAAACACAGATTAAGGATATTTCAATATAGAAAAGTTGAATACCCATGCATACCGAGCAGTTATGTAGACAATTCCATGCTAGGACACGTGACTTGTTAACCAACTAAAATACTCAAAATGTATTCTCTATATAATGGTGTAGAATACTAATTCCCAGTGTATTTCATTGGATCTACCAAGTCCTACACATAATCAACCTAAAACTTCAAAATCAGTCACTGATAGGAATGATAATAACCCATGGAATTTTAGGACCCACACAAAAGGTCAAAGATAAGAAAGATGAACTTTGATAGGAGGAATAGACTCCCTCATCATTCAAAAATAAATTTCATTGATCAGAATTATAACTGGTAAGAAGGCAAGTTTTGTTCTGCAGAACAATGGAGGTGGGAGGAAAGAGTCCAATCCCTAAAGATCTACAAGGAAGACAGCAGTCCTTATCTGTTTGCATATTAATAAAACTCATGAAGCCAATGGCATCAACATTTCATAGTTAGTTTCAAATGACAAATTCAATCTCAAAGAAATTCATGTTATGTTTGGGCCATGGTGCCCATAGGAGAGCCAAGCAGTTGAAAGTGGGTATATGATGTCGTTTTGAAATTACTCTACATAATTCAGGAAAAAAAAAGTGATTTTCCACATTGCGATTCCAGAATGGTTATCAATAACAAAGTCATATGAGATATAACTTGGGAGGAAGCTCACTCTCCTCTATCCCACATCCAAAATCCACTCTGAATTTTACTTTTATTCCCCATATATCGTTAGAGACTCCACATTCCAATGAGTGTCCTTTATTTATAATTAAAGTATATTCAGAAGCGCACCAAGAGGGTGCAAACTCAGAGCTATAAATCATTTACAAAACAAAAAATCTATGACCTCTAAAAGCTGTTCCTCATTGGGAAGGAATGCCCACTAAACCAAAAATTAAGGGTGTGAAACCATCTACGTTTTAATCACACCTATAGGCTTTTTCACCCCATCAAAAGCCCTCTTACTCCTCTCAGACCAGACAATCCAAAAGATAGAGAGAGGGATTAAACCACAAGCTTTCATCAACTCTTTGGAACCTCTAAACCTTTTCCATGCACAAATCTCCCCCTTAACGGAACTTGCACAACCCAACTCAAACCCAAAACCGCACAAGTCATTTCCCATAATTTCTTAGTCCATAGGCAACACAACAACATATGGGAGATGGATTTGACCTATTCCTTACAAAGATAGCAACAGTTAACAAGAAACTTCCCTCGACTTTGGAGATTGTCAATAGTCAAAATTCTCTCCTAAGAAGCCTCCTATGCAAAAAACAAAACTTTGGTAAAAGCACGAGATTTTTAAATTTCTTTCTAAGGAAAGCCAACACTATCCTCAACTGTGGAATCCCCACAAAAAGTAAAATATAATGATCTCACAACAAAAATCCCATCGCTCTTCAAGCACCATTTCGCTCTATCCTCTCCAACTAATGGCACATTTGCATTATAAAGCTAGCTAGCAAAAGCTTCAATGCAATTAACTTCATAATCCTGAGCATTCCTCCCAAATGGCATATCCCAAACAATACCATCTGGTGACCAAATAGCATACGACGCCATCGAAGCATCTTTTTTTTTATATTGTATCACTAGCCAAAGTAAATAGATCCAGAAACACCTCTTCAAGAGGAGTCTCCCCACACCACACACCATGCCAAATGAGTATGTAAGCGCCATCACCAACCTCAAACCTAACCTTAGGAAAAAAACTCATCCTAACCTTTCCTAATCCACTTCCACACCCCTCGGCTATAAGTGTCCTAAAGTTTCACCAATATCAGGAAAATAATGATTACTCCCCTCTCCTCGTGAAAGCACTAGAATGCCAAATGCACTCCCTTTACCCTTAGCTTCAAAAAAAGCAAAAACTTATTGTACTCTTTTGCCCCAAACTTTATGATCTTCATCTCTCTTCATCCATCTCTTAGAGCAGTCATAGCATGGCCTTCACAATTAAGCTATTCAAAAAGTCACCCAAAGGTACATGGTGATGTCCTCAATTCAAGGATTTTAATCCAACTCAGAGACATACTTCTCTCCATCCTTAACCACCTATCTATCTCAATCAATTTGATTTAAGTTTAGAGTATATTGGACACCTGCTCCATTAATCACATTTGGATATTTTTCTAGAGTTTGCTCTCAGGGTAGTAACTACTTACTGTTTGAAAATTCTTCTTGCATGTCAATGAACTGTATCTTTAGGGCACACAAGGTGAGAAAAGTTCAACTACTTCCAACTCTACCAGTGCAAATACCTTAAACACCCTGTATTTCTACATCTTCACTTATTTGGTAGCCTTCACCAATGAGACAACCATGATTGCCAAGAGGCGCATGGTACAAGACATATATTTTGTTCGTGAAGATGCCCATGACTGTATCTAGTGCTTACATAACCTAAACTCTAATAGGATTCAGACCATACCTATTTCAATAAGTCATATAAGAATCTGATTACCTAAGGAATGCAACAATCTTCCTAAATAAGCTAGAAAACAACAAGTCCAATACCTAGATCATCAGGCCTTAACAAGACAACCATGAACCAACCAGTGCTCCACAAACACAGCTTCCATCACAATAAGAAAATACTAAGAAGGAAAAAAAAAAGGAAAAAGGAAATTTTAATGCCGATTTAGTTATAACAACAAGAAAGTTTATGTTATATAATATAGAAAGAAAGTTTTTTTCTTTTCCTTGAAATGGATCATTTTCAAAAACATCAATAGGCATATTTTTGCAATAGAAACTTACATCCTGTGACAGCTGAAAACTACTTGAAAAGGACAAGTTCTCAAAATGCTCTGCCATTCAAATTTCTAAATATGGTTGGCACAAATGAAACATTTCTCATTGTCGGCAGCAACTCTCTCTTGAAATTTGCAATTTTTCCTTAAAAAGAAAAAGGGGAAAAAAGATATACATGCAAGAGACAGGAACATTTTGCTAGGGTGGATGAAGTTAACCTAAACACCTGCAGATATACATTAATGGCCAAGAAGAACTATATGGGTACAACACTCCAAGTTAGGGATGGACTCGAGCCGAGCTTTTATCAAGTTATTCGAGCTCGAGCTTGAAAATTAACCTCGATTAGCTTATCAAGACGAGGTCAAATACTTTAAGGTTCGGCTCGAAAGGTTTTCAAACAGTTCAATAAGGTATTATTTATATTAATATTAATATTTTTATTTATTAAAATTAGAATCTAAACTCGAGCTTGAATGGACAATCCAAGACTTATGCTTGAATAGGTTCGTTTGTTATCGAACTCGAATGGACAATTCAATGCACAGGCTCGAGCTCGGGCTCGAATAGACTTGTTTGTTATCGAGCTCGAGCCCAATTTTTAAGCTCGATTTGAACTCGAGGTCGAGCTCGAGCCTGTTCATTTTAAGTCGAGTCGAGCTTGAACACTCTCGGCTCAAAGTTCACCCTTACTCCAAGTGCCTACTACCACTGGATGAACAAGGTAAATCAAATGATCAAACAAGGTTCTTCTAAATAGAAAAAATTATTCATGAACTAAAAGGCCACTCATATAGAGTACGAAGAACTTTTCTGAAGATCTTAAAATTTAAAATAAAAGCAAGACACATTGTTTCATTTCTATAGCATGAACACATCACTGCAGCTATAATGGACTAAAAATAAGGATACTAGGGATTGAGAGTTGAAAATCAATTCATATTGGCATTTTCTTCTTTATTTTTTCCAGTAAGTCACAGATCATGGTAAGGAAGGGAAATTATCAGGGTCGTCTTTGTATGTGCAATAAAACTTGAGTAAGTTAGTGGAAGCAATATCAAGCCTAGTCATGTATTACAGTCTAAGAATAAGTTTAAACACTTTACAACTAGTGAAAAAGGGCACCATCCATACCTCCAAATGCAGCACTTGCACATGAAAACACTAGCAGTAGAGGAACCTGTCAACAAAGAACAAAATGAAATAGGGTGAGCTAAGAAGATACATATAGAATTCCAGGTGATTCATCATTCATGCCAAATCCCAAATGGCAATATAACAAGTCATTGTAGGATGAAAGAATTCGAAATGAAAATCAAAATTAGAAAAACTTACCCCAGCTACAAAAGGAAGCCACTTCGGTCCTCTAAAACAATTTTGAAGATATGGGATCCCTGACATAAACAACTGCTAAGAAATGTTTTTACTTAAGTATATAATTTGTAAATACAAAGGAATCCAATGATACCTGTATTGAAACCAAGAACTGCACTAAGCATTCCTCCAATACCGGAGCCAGCCTATTTAACAGAAAATATGAAAATTAGAATGCACGTAAAGTACCAGTAGAAAGACAACAAAATTAAATTTATCATATTTCTGCAATCCCACAAGAAAAAAAAAACATAATTAACCTAGAGGCAAAAGACTGTTTCAATATCTAATAGTCCTGAAGTTAAAAACTTGCAACCGACCTTCAAAATTATATATGAAGGTCCCCATAGAAGATTAACCCTTAACCGGAAGTTTACTCCGAATTTTATATTAAGTTGGAAGTTTTGATCAATGAATAGTCACATCTTCACATGCAAAGGCTAATTGACTTATAATAAAAACAATGGATCATTGCAGATGTAACAAAATCCAAAGTTATTCAATTCGATACTGCATTCAAAATCAAAGGTCTTCACCCACAATCAGGCCATATTCACAAATAACTATAATTTGAAAAATGTGCATCAGAGATAGCTATTACGCAAAGATGGACTTTCACAAATCCTAAAGCCAAAATAAAAATAAAATATAATAAACGTAGTTCAAAATTCTAATTATGAAACATAACTATAAACACTGTAACATATCGAATAAGAATAACCTCCAAATCATTTAGAGTCATTCCAAGAGTAAATAAAAAAAAAATTACCACACAGATGAAGGAAACTACAAATGAAATTCGAGCAAGTAGCTATTGATTGGGACCTTAAGATCACGACTGAATTGAGCATAGCTCATCTAATTGTCTTAACCTTAGGAATTCTCAAACACAAAAAGAAAAAAAATGTATGAACATACTGGAGTTTGTTTTTTTATTGGTAAAACACACGCACACATCACCCGAACCTGAGACCTTTGGGCCCAGGGCCTCAACCTTAACCATTGAGCCAAGGCCTCATTAGCAACACACTAAAGTTTGTTAGTAGCCAAACAGTGAAACAGAGACCAATATAAGTTTGGCATAATCAACAAATTGCAGAGAACCATTTAAGCAAACTCGTTTAAATCAAGCTATAAAAGATCCCAAACAACACCAAAATAATAGGAAAAAAAAGATCCCAAACAACACCAAAATAACGGAAAAAAAATCCCAAACAACGCCAAAATAAAAGAATTCTCTAATTGATTTAAGATTAAAAAAGTAGACAGACAGTCAGAGAAAAATGTAATCATATATAACGAAGCAAGATGAGTACCGACCACAGCAGTGGCATCATGTAAAACAAAAGTGATTGTCCATTCGCCCTTGTCCTAAAAATTCAACATAGACAACTCACAGTTAGAAATTGGAAATCACGCACCAAATCTATACGATATATAGGTATATAAATACATGTATATATAGAGAGAGAATGCATACAGAATTAGGGTTTAAAAGAGACAGACAGCGAGGGCAGCGAGGAGAACCGAGGCCAGGGTTGATGGTGGGGTCATGGTACAGATTTCCCCTTTTCAGCTTCTCTTGGTACACCTCTCTCGTCCCCATCTCTCTATATCTCTTTCTCTGGAAATCACATTCCTTCAACTAGAAAATCAGTAGGTAACGTTTAATCTAACACTAGGGTTTATTTGTAAAATGGTTTTAGAAAGATACATTGTAGTATAAACTATTTCAATTTGTACAAGTGCTCTTCTTCTTTCGATTTGTAATAGCTAGAATCATTAATGGAATGTTTATTTGTTCTAAAATCGATGTTGAAATTTATGTCTTTTGATTGCATAAAATTTATTAGTTTGATAAAAAATTAAATTGAACATATAAGTAGATAATTTATTAGTTTGATAAAAATTAAATTGAACATATAAAAACTTATTTATAAAATTGGGCTTGAGCTTGAGCTCGATAACAAACGAGCCTAGTCGAGCTCGAGCCTGAGCCTTGGATTGTCCATTCAAGCTCTAGTTCAAGCTTGGATGTTAATTTTAATAAATAAAAATATTAATATTAATATGCTTCGGCTCAAAAAGCTAATCGAGGTTAATTTTCAGGCTCGAGCTCGATCAAGCCGAACTTTGACCGAGCCTCGAGTCCACCCCTAACTTAGAGTGTTGTACCCATATAGTTGTTCTTGGCTATTAATGTATATCTGCAGGTGTCTAGGTTAATTTTAGTTCATCCACCCTAATAAAATGTTCCCCTCTTTTGCATGTACATCTTTTTTCCCCTTTTTTTTTCTTTTAAAGGAAAATTGCAAATTTCAAGAGATAGTTGCTGCTGATAATGAGATATGTTTCATTTGTGCCAACTTTATTTAGAAATTTGAATGGCAGAGCATTTTAAGAACTTGTCCTTTTCAAGAAGTTGTCGGCTGTCATAGGATGCAAGTTTCTGTTGCAAAAATATGTCTGTTGATGTATTTGAAAATGATTAATTTCAAGGAAAAGAAAAAAAAAACTTTCTTTCTATATTATATGACATAAATGTTTCTTGTTGTTATAACTAAATCAGTACTAAAATTTCATTTTTTCTTTTTTTCCTTCTCAATATTTTCTTATTGTGATGGAAGCTGTGTTTGTGGTGCACTGGTTGGCTCATGGTTGTCTTGTTAAGGCCTGATGATCTAAGTATTGGACTTGTTGCTTTCTAGCTTATTTAGGAAGATTGTTGCATTCCTTAGGTAATCAGATTCTTATATGACTTATTGAAATGGGTATGGTCTGAATCCTATCAGAGTTTAGATTATGTAAGCAGTAGATACAGTCATGGGCATCTTCATGTCCGAAATATATGCCACGTACACCTCTTGGCAATCATGTTTGTCTCATTGGTTAAGGCAGCCAAATAAGTGAAGATGTAGAAATACAGGGTGTTTATGGTATTTGCACTGGTGGAGTTGGAAGTAGTTGAACTTGTCTCACATGTGAGCCCTAAACATACAATCAATTGACTTGCAGGAAGAATTTTCAAACAGTAAGTAGTTACTACACTGAGAGCAAACTCAAGAAAAATATCCAAATGTGATTGATGGAACAGGTATCCAGTATACTCTAAACTTAAATCAAATTGCTTAAGATGGATAGGTGATGAAGGATGGAGAGAAGTGTGTCTATGGGTTGGATTAAAATCCTTGAATTGAGGACATCACCTTGTACCTTTGGGTGAATTTTTGAACAACCTAATTGTGAAAGCCATGCTATGACTGCTCTAGGAGATGGATGAAGAGAGATGAAGATCATAAGGTTTTGGGCAAAGGAGTGCAAGAAGCTTTTGCTTCTTTTGAAGCTAAGGGAAAAGGGAGTACATTTGGCAGAGAATTCTAGTGCTTTCACAAGGAGAGGGGAGTGATCATTATTTTCCTGATATTGGTGAAACTTTAGGACACTCATAGCCGAGGGGTGTGGAATTGAACATATAAGTAGATAACAAAGATTTTAAAAGTAATTTTTAATTTGATAAAAAAACTAATAATATTTTTTATTTGTTAATTTAAGGTATATAAATATATAGTACTAATAAAAATTTTAGAAAACTTGTTTATAAAATAACAATTTTTTGCTATAGCCATTCCCAAATAATGTGGAAGAGGGTTATACGCCAAGCTAACTTGTATACAATCAACACCGCACTAAGCATTCCTCAATTTGCTATACACGTGGATTACAATCAAAGATTAGGAAGTAATCCAAAGGTTGGATCTTGGCACGGCAAAGGCGAGTTTCACCTTACTCATAGTAAACGTGGAAATTAATAACGAAAATAAAAAGTTGAATGCCTATAAGAAGAAAATGATACGATGGAAAATATGTAAGGTTTACATAGTAAGCATAAATGTGTGTGTGTATGTGTGTGTGTGTGTGTGTGTGTATATATATATATATATATGTTTTCTTGTATAATATGTTGATGTAATTTCTTTGTGAATGGATGTTGTGTTGGATTTGGTTGATGATTGAATAATTGAAAAATTGTGGTGTTATGGTTGCATTTCATATTACATGCATTATTTGAGGGTATGTAAATGAGGGGGAGTGATGAGTAAGGCCGATAAGATCTGTCTAATGAGGGGGAGCGATGAGTGAGGCCGGTAGGTCCCTTCCTACAACGGGTGTAAGGGTAACGAAGGACTTTGGAATATAAGACAAGTATTTTCTTTTTGTGTTCTTGAATCCAATCATTGACATTTTGACCCTTGATTATACATATACATTCAAACACTAAATGTCTACACCAAGGATACCTCGGATTAGATTATCAAAAAAATAACCATATTTTAATTGGCACGTGTATAACAACGTGTTTAGTCTAAATCAGTGTTTTCAGAGGTGAGGGCGTTAGGCGAGGCGTTTTGCCTTAATGAGGCGAGACGTAAGCCTTTTGAAACGTTGGGGCGTTTTGAATAAAATAATATTAATTAAATTATAAAAATATTAAATAATTTAAATAAATTAAATAAATTAATTATCTATAAACTTTACTAACTTAAGACCTATAAATGAATATTTATCAAAATATTTCACAAACACACGTTAACATCACAAAAGCAATGTTAAGTGGTTGTTGTTTACATTACAGTTACACACTTACAATAATTTAACAAATTCACATACATCTTATCTTTCATCAATAAATCATAAACCACACTCCAAAAACCATATTCTAATTTCAAACTTGACCAATCTATTCATCACAAGACACAGACACGTTCCAAATTTCAACAAACATAAAAATAACACAATGCTTACAGTTTAGTGTTTACACACTTGCATTGGTATAACAAATTCACATGCATAAATCTATTAAAAACAACAAATTAGATAACATAACAAAAACTGAAGTTAAGCAATAGCAATCCTACTCCGAGTAAAAATATTTTAGGTGATGGAGCTCAGACAAATACTACAATCAGTAAATAGGATACTTGTAAAATGGTATGTGATTATGAAGATTATTTTAGATTGTACTGACTTTTAGGCAATACCTTATTTTAACAAGAATTGAGAAATGGAAGTTTTCTTTTCAGCAAGAAATACCCAAGTAGTTAAGATTTACAAACTTAGTATGCTGCAATAAATTGATGATAACAGAAGCTACCTACATCCTCTTATAGCTTGTATCTTATGGAGAAAAATATATGAAAAAGATTGCACTCAGGATCATATCCATATATACCAGATCAAGTTTTTGCACATCATATGAATTTGACAATAATGCAATATGCACAAGTCAATCCACAAGCACCTTGCTCATTTAGGTGCTCATTTGGTTAATTTATCATTCTCTAAAGTTTGATGGCTGATGCACAATTTGTGGTATGCTTTCAAAGAAAAAGACAAAAAAAGAAGCTGCTGCTTTGAACACTTCTTATTTAAAATCACACATTATACTTGATATACCTTCTTCAATTACCAACTCCCCAAATGATTCATGCTTTTCCAATTTAATATTGCCCATTGTTTCTTCAAACTACTTTTATCCTACAATTGTCTAACTTAATGAAACTGCTATGAATTATGATTGTGTACTGCAAGGCTAAATCCAAAAAAGAAGAAGAAAGAAAGAAGTAAACTGATGCACTCTAATATATACTAATAGGACAATCACAATAATGCACCTGTGCTTCATTGGGTTGAGTATGCATTTTTGAAGGTTGAATGAGGACAAATTTAGATGAATTATTACAAGTTACTGGTATACTCAATATATATGACAATATTAATTTCACATTCTCATTCAATTTAGTTCTTAATTTGTTCAAATATATTGAAAATAACATACTCTGTATGAGAAATTTTATAAATAATGTTGGTTGAGCCATGGTCCGTTACAACAGTAATGCACTAGTTTATTTAGGTAATAACGCAGAATACCATATATTATGCAGAGTTTTTTAGTATGGTTTCCACTTTCCACATTCAGATAAGTGGAGCACACATCAGTAATTTCCAAAAATAAATTCTAACTCTTTTTTTTGATATATTAACTGATTTCTGTAAACATAATTGTTTACATAATTGTTAACAAACTAGATAACTAACAAGCAACAGAAAATAAGCCAACATATGCCCTATACATGACCTAAACTTAATTCTCTACAACCTGGCACCGTACAACATAAAATAAGTTAAAATGCTTAAAAGAATCTAAAGAAGAGATTTGAGAGTTACCATTCAACAAGAAATCATAATTAAAAAGTAAAGCTTTGATATTTTTAAAAAAACCCTGAATTTATATAATTTAAACCTAAAATTGTAACTTGAAAGCTATAAATGACTTACCTAAGTAAGAGTATGGAATCCAACTGCCAAGTGAGAGAGAGACGAAGTTTGAGAGAGACCAAGAGAGCTTGCAGCCTGTGTAACTTGAAAGCTTCACGTAGAGAGCACAGAGAGGCTGAGAAGAATGAATTTCTGAATCAAAGACGCAATTTAGCCTTAGGTAGAAGACTAAGTTAAGGGGCTTTGCAATACTAAGTCGTTTTGGTTAAGTGGGCTGATTTCATTTAACTCAAAACGACGTCGTTTTGAGGCGCTGAGGCAAAAAAAAAATACATCACTGGGCATACGCCCTGGGTCGCCCCGAACACCCGGACCGGAAAGGCGAACGCCCACCGGTACTTACGCCCCAACAATTACGCCCTTGGACTTTTTTTCCGGATTTCGCCCGGGGCGCATCCCAAACCCGTTTTTTAAAACACTGGTATAAATATCATTCAAAAACACATTCAATCATTGTCCACATCAAGCACTTGATTGGACAAAAGGGATAACGTATCCATATACTCCACAACCGTACGTGTATTTAAAATTATGTTTATTAATATACATATACTTTCCGTTTATAAACATAATTATAAATATACATGGATTATACATATAAGACCATACCTTTAGACATATACATAAATATATTTAAGGAAAACTAACTTGTATACAATCTAGGACCACCACTCAACCAATTTTAATTAAACCAAAACCTAATAGAAATGAGCATGCATTTATAATGATTTGCTGTGCATTTTTAGCAAACAGAGGCATAGAAGAATGAAAGGGAAAAACATCAAAACAATGATTCCTAGTAATATTTTAGTAACATTACTTTAACCCGAACAAAATAGAAAACAGACTCCTAGTAACATTTTCCTGCTCTGCTATATATAATTTCAGTGCAAAAAAATAGTAACCATCATTAAACATCAAATCATTCACTTACAGTGAATACACCACAAAAGATTCTTAATTGAATTTACATCACTAAAACCCTGCAAAGCACCACTTTTATAAAATACCCTCTCAATTGCATACACAAACCCCCTCCACCCATCTGTAGCCTTATCTTTACTAAAAGCAAACAATGTCCATTTCACCAATTCTCTCACGAATATTGATTATATTATCGAATACCTAGCATGTAACTAAATCAAAAGCACTGCTCAAAACAAAATAACATGAAAGAGAGAGAAGAAATAGGGAAAAAAGAGACTTACCGTCGGTGAGGCTGAACGGTGGCAAGGATGAAGCGCAGCTGAGATAGAGAGAGAGATATAGTGACTAAGATTGAGAGAGAAGAAATAGGAAATAGAGAGACTTACCGTCGGTGATTGTGAGGTTGAACGAGTCGCTGCTGAGCTGAGATCGACAGAGAGAGAGAATGAGCGACTGAGAATATAAGATCGAGAGAGAGGTATGTGATTTTGGTCTTTGTGAAATCAATTAGGTTAGGGTTTCCATGGTTCAATACTTCAATTTCGAGAGAGAGGCAGAGGCAAAGGGATTAGTGTGAGTATGTGAGAGTGAGACAGGGATCTAGGGTTTTCTCATTCTCTTATTAAAAAAAAGTAGCATTTTTTTTCTTTTTTAACTTAATTTCTAAAAGATAATTGTAAACGTATGTAATCTAATTGTTGTATGGATAAAATTGTAATTAGGTATTAATACCATTTAAAAAATAAATATTAATTAAAAAAGTCATATCGAGTCATGGGTCATACTCGTGTCAACATGACTTGCTAATTAAACAAGTCATAGCAGGTCATGAGTCATACTTGTGTCATCACGAACCACCAAACACACAAAATTAAAAAAGTCCTTAGTGTGTCACTTTCAGATTAACGAGTCAATTCGAGACACGACACAATTTTTTCGTGTCGAAATCTTATTGATATGAGTACGACACGAACCTGTTTAGGGTCAACACTAACCCATTTATTTTGTGTTGTGTTCATTTTGTGTTTGCGCGTTGTATTCAATATTGCCACCCTTATTTACATCGTAGTAATTAGTAAAGTAAACCTTCTAATAAGTTTTACCATTAAAGGGTAGCCAACATGCACATGTGACCCGCATATAGGTGGGTTATGTCAATTCAACCCAAATGAAGGGCAAAACCTAAAATTTGGTAGTTCTTTTTTAATTTTCTGTATTATATCTTTCCAAAATCGTTCTCTCTTCACTTTGACTTAAATCAAATTGCTTGAGATGGATAGGTGGTTAAGGATGGAGAGAAGCATGTCTTTGAGTTGGATTAAAATCCTTGAATTGAGGACATCGCCTTGTACCTTTGGATGACTTTTTGAACAGCTTAATTGTGAAGGCCATGCTATGACTGCTCTAGGAGATGGATGAAGAGAGATGAAGATCATAAGGTTTGGGGCAAAATAGTGCAATAAGCTTTTGCTTTTTTTGAAGCTAAGGGTAAAGGGAGTTCATTTAGCATTCTAGTGCTTTCACGAGGAGAGGGGAGCGATCATTATTTTCCTGATATTGGTGAAACTTTAGGACACTCATAGCCGAGGGGTGTGGAAGTGGATTAGGAAAGGTTGGGATGAACTTTTTTCCTAAGGTGAGGTTTGAGGTTGGTGATGGCGCTAACATACTCATTTGGCATGATGTGTGGTGTGGGGAGACTCCTCTTGAAGAGATGTTTCCAGATCTGTTTAATTTGGCTAGTGATACAATAAAAAAAAAAAGATGCTTTGGTGGTGTCGTATGCTATTTGGTCACCGGATGGTATTGTTTGGGATATGTCATTTGCGAGGAATGCTGAGGATTGGGAAGTTAATTGCATTGAAGCTCTTTATAGCTAGCTTTATAATGCAAAGGTGCCATTTGTTTGAGAGGATAGAGCGAAATGATCCTTGAAGAGCAATGAGATTTTTTATGTGAGATCATTATATTTTACTTTTTGTGGGGATTCCACAGGCGAGGATAGTGTTGGAAAGAATTTGCTATTGTTAAGAGCAAATCTTCACAGGTAAATGCAGATTCTTTCAAAAACCAAAAACCATAGCACTTAAAAGTTTCAAAGAAAACCCAGTATCCTTACTGATAAATAAAGCTAATTAACAAGAACCCAGAACAACACCACTCGAAATATTCACAAAAAAAAAACTAAAGTAAACACAAAGACCCAAAAGAAAAAAGAGTATTAATTTGCCAAAATAGAACTCTAGAAAAATTTCTAGGCCAATAGATCAAATACCAACAAAGGAGCAAAAGGTTAATAAATATAACTAATAATACATGGGAGAAAATAGGAAAAAAGTTATAATTCAACAAAATCCATCAGCAAAAATCTATAATAAACATAAGGAGCATATTAAATATTAATCCTCATCACTAGATAGAAAAATCACCATTAGCATGTGCACATGCGTAAAAAAGAATGCGGACCAAAGTAAATACGTTTCATTAGCACAAAATAAAAAATCGTGTAGTACCTTCAGAGATTTTGCTAGGGTAGGGTGATTGTTGCAGGAGAAACTTATTAGCATGAACCAGGTTCCACCCATATAAAATCATAGCATAGTATTATCAGGAAAAAAAATCAAAAAATTGATTAATTGCATTGACATATAAGAGAACACTTTTTATTTTGAAAATTCTCTGAAACAACATGAATAGAAGAGAGAGAACACTCACAAGTTGTTTGGTCAGCGTTGCTCACCAGTACAGAGAGACCGCGCTGAGCGAGAGAGAACAAGAAAAGAGACAACGAAACGGCTGCAAAAAAGGAATGGTGTAACAATACAAAATAGTGCTCCGGTACTCGAAAAAAAAAATAGTAAATATGACTCGTAAATACAGATCAATACAATGGGCATTTTGATAAAATCGTATAACAATAACAACCGCTAAATTTACTCTTTAGAATAGTTGTGTATTAAAAAGTAGCATCGCTAAATTGCGCGTGATCCTTTTCTTTAGCTTCGTGCTCTTCAGGTGTTGACAGATGGAAAATGACGCCAAATTTAGAGGTAATCCCGAAACTTGTTTGCTTTAGTCTTCTTTAGATTACAAATTTCGATCTATTAGATGCACATTTTACCGTATTCTGTTTCTCTAGTTTTATTGTGATTTACTATTAAATTTAGTTTTGATAGGTTTTTTTTGGTGTTGCCCAGCTGGGAATTCTCTCTGATCAGATCTCCAAAGCCTTGAAATTAGAAAAAGGATTCGGGTAATTCTAACATTCTGTTTCATTCTTTTGTTTTCCTTTTTTTTGGGGGCTGGGTGTGGGCAGGGAGGGAATTAATTTCAGCCAGTGTGACAGGTTTTTGTTAAAATTAAAACAATAATCTGCCTTGGCTTTGATCATCTCATGAGATACATAAGTAAAAAAAAAATAGTTGTTTGGTTTTTGAACTTTGATCATTGAATTCTTTTTGTTATTAAATGTATTACATGACTACATTTTTATCTAATTTACGTGTTTGATTGTATTACCTGGGAATTGAAACAATAATTAATGCGTGACAGTATATTAATTGGATCTCCCAGAAATTCATTGTGATTTCTTAAATTTTGGAAACATGAGGATTACAATTAGAAAAATTTCAGTAGTGGAAAGAAATTATTTAACAAAAGAGGAAATTGTTTGGAATATGAAAGATTGGTCGCTGGTGGAACTGGAAGTCAAATATTAGGGAGGGTGTAAAACTATTCTAATTGGCATGGTTAATTATGTTTCCATTTTCATGCAAGACAATGATTAGTATGTTTCTTGTTTTTGATTTTGGTTCCAACTCTTTGATCTCATCTTTCTTGTTGTATGATAGCATTTTCTCATATCAGGCAGTGATATAATATATATTGTATTACTAGCAGTCTTGTAGGTATCTTCTAGCATGGATCCTCCTGCAACAGATGTGGAACTTTTACCGGAGAAGATTGAAGACGGGAAAGAGGGAGGCCCATCTTTCCACTGTGATCTTTATGATACAGAAGTTGTTCACAAGATAGCTCAGGTGTTTGTCCCAGGATTAGCTACCGCTTGCATTGACAACACAACAGGTGACATCTTCAAGAGCCCTGGCTCAGTGGCTGCTGATATTAGAAAAGAAATGGTGGATTACCTCACCCAGAGAAGTGAAACTTTTGTTGCTGAACATGTTGTCTTAGACGGTGGTCCAGAGGCAGAAGCATCTGACCATCCTTACGATATCATTTCTGATTTTGTTGATGACTTTGCAACTTCAAAGAGGAATTTGTTTAGTCGGGTTTCAGGTTGGTTACTCAGTGAAAATAGAGAAGACAAGATAGATGATTTCGTGCAAGAGATGGAAATTAATGGGTTCTGGTTGATCGATAGGAGGCAAGCAATTGCACAAATTTTGCTGAAGAATGTTGACTTTAAGAATGCATTTCACTGCAACATGAAATTTAACTCTGCAGAGGAAGTTGCTGAGCATGCTCTATGCTGTGGATACAAGTCTATGAACTGCACTAATGAGGGTTGTACTGCCACATTTTGTGCTAGTCAGATGGAGAAGCATGACTTAGTTTGTCCTTTCAAGATAATTCCATGTGAGCAGAATTGCTCAGATAGCATCATGAGACGTGAGATGGACAGGCACTGCATAACTGTCTGTCCAATGAAGCTTGTGAATTGCCCTTTCTATGCAGTGGGTTGTCAATCCTCTATACCTCTATGCATGATCAAACAACATCGTTCAGATGATCTCCGCTCTCACTTGATGTACATTCTTCAAGGTATTCACAAGGAAGCATCTACGGAGGATCTGAAACAACGGATAGAGCAACTAGAAAAGGTAAGTCTTAGGGTGTGATAAAGTATTTTTCTAATGACCATTTTTGAAAATGCATGGTTGCTGGTATCATGGATGTGGCATGCTTAAGCGCTTCATATTTTGCTTGCTACGAGTAATTATCATAATTCTAGCAGCAAACAGATTTTTTCCAATTGGTTTTACTTCCTGCAGCTTCCTTCACTTTTTGTTTCTTATTCAAGAAAGCTGTTCTGTTATTCAAGAAAGCAGCATGGTGGAAAATCTTTGTGTTTTTTTGCCAGGAAGCGAATATATTAAGATAGAATATTTACAGGACTAGTTCCTTGATAATATTGACATACGATCAACAAAAGAAGCTGGGGTTGTAACCCAGTGTAACCACCCAGGGCCCTTGATATTGTTGTCCAAAAATCCTTTTATGGTATCTGGGGCTTCCAAAAAAGATGAGGATATTAATCAGCAACCTGGTTCCCTTCCCTCTATCCAGAAAACAGCCATAAACTCTGAAATTCATACCATAGTGAAAGACATTTCTTGAGGAGCAGCTGCTGTGGAGGTCGAGAGGCTTTCTTCCTGTGAAATAAGCAGTGTTGCCATAGAATCAGTCTCTCAACCATAATATATTGTAAACCAATGTTTTTGGAAAGCTTAAGAGCTTCCCTAGTAGCCCAAACCTCAACCACATTGTTAGTAGATATGCCTACAAAGGTAGTTAAGCCAGCAATACACTTGCCATTCCAATCTCAAATTCAACCCGCAATTCCAGATTTACCAGGGTTACCCAGAGAGGAGCCATCAGTATAAATTTTTAAAATAGGCTACCACTTAATATATATTTCTTTTGTTTGAAAAGGTAGAGTATAAAAGGGCACCAAGGGAGTGCCGCCCATGTACAAATCAACTATCTACAAGATAGGGAAATCTATAAGGTGAATCTCATTTACAAAAAATTTCCCTCAAGCCAAAAAACAAGAGTATTTAGCCACCAATCTTAAGAGAATTAATCAATCTTTCCATCCCATCAAAAGCTCTCCTACTCCTCTCTAACCAAGCCAACCAACAAATGGAGAGTGGGATCAAGGCAATGGTCTTCTTTTTTCTATGGAAGCTTGAATTCCGTTCCATACCCGAATCTCCTCTTCAACAAAATCACCCACCGAACCCCATGACCCGAAGAGCCATATTCCAAAGTTGTCTAGTCCAAGAACAACTTATCAATATATGATGCACTGACTCACTATCCTCCCTACGAAGGTAACAAGGATTCACAAGAACTTTTCCATAATTTTGGAGATTGTCGATGGTCAAATCCTCTCCCAAGAAAAACCACTTTAGTGGGAGCACAAGACTTCCATATAGGTTTCCAAGGGAAATTGGAACTTCCTTCAATAAGTAAGTGAAAAGCCTTATAAAAGGAGCCAACTTCAAACTTACCATTACATTTAAGCCTCCACCTCATTTGATCATCCCTAAGCAAGTGAATCTTCACTTTGTAAATTTCTTCAAAAAAATCTCCAATACTTTTAAGTTCCAAATCATGAGCATTGCGGACTAATGGAATCTCCGACAAAGAGGAGTTGTGGGGTTGCCTTAATCCCTATCTCCATTTGGTGGATGGTTTGGTTGGAGAGAAATAAGAGAGCCTTTGATGGGGTTGAAAGGTTGATTGTTGATCTTAAAGATTAGTGGCTTAATACTCTCTTTTTTTGGCTTGAGGGGAATTTTCTTGTAAATGAGAATCATCTTTTTGATTTCATAGAAACACTATCTCTTAGATCTTTTGTACATGTGTGGCACCTTCTTGGTATCCATTTATACTATATATAATATTCTTTTTCTTATAAAAAATGAAATATCCCACAAAACCTTCCTATTCGCCAAAGACACAATCACTTACAAGAGCATTTGACTCTCGCTATAGAGCAGACCGACAGGAATTGGTCTTTCAAGTGGTATCCCGCACCAAATATCATGCCAAAAACGGACAGCCTCTCCTTGTCACACCTCAAAAGATACCAAGGGAAGAATGCCATCCCATTCGTTCCTAATCCATTTCCAAACCCGAACCCTATAAGCACCTCCTCCTTGTGGTCCAACCACAATGATCAATACCAAACTTTGCACAAATAATTTTCCGCCACAAGTGGTTGTTTTCATTTGCAAATTACCACAACCACTTACCAAGCAAAGCCCTATTGAAAGAAGTTATTTAAGACCCAAGCCATCTCTGTCAATCAGTTGAGTGACAATGCTCCATTTCACTAAATGATATTTGTACTCATCTCCAAAACTTCCCAAAGAAACCTCTTTTAAATGTTTTCTAACCTATTAGCAACCAGACATGGGATGTGGAAGAGGGACATGAAGTAGATAGGGA
Organism: Bretschneidera sinensis; assembly: GCA_023935145.1. Lineage (NCBI taxonomy): Eukaryota > Viridiplantae > Streptophyta > Magnoliopsida > Brassicales > Akaniaceae > Bretschneidera > Bretschneidera sinensis. The sequence continues at coordinate 54,315,761 of CM043700.1, read as the reverse complement.
GGCTCGAGAGAGTGCTTTTAATAAAGTCAATTTCCCCTGGAAAGCTTTGGGACTCAAATACGTGATAGGAAGAGACTCAGTGGTGCACCCCAACAAGCTTGCTAGATAAATCCCATCAATAATGATGCGGAGAAAGTAATTAAGAGAGAAGAAATGAGGGGATCAAGGAGAAAAACAATAGAGATAGATGAGAAGAATCAGAGGAGGAGAAATTAGAGGAAATATGGGGCAAAGGTGAAGAATTAGGGCAAGAGAAGAGGTGGAGAGACGAGATAGCAAAACTCAACAGTTTTATTCAATAATCAAAGTCTAATTAAAACCCTAATAAAGGTACTCTTATATAGGCACAAATATAGTTTAAATAGGAAAGTAAATCAAATCCTAATAAATATCAAATTGCCTAAACCTAATTCCTAAAATACTACTACTTGATTCCCAAGAGAAGCATAATTACAAAATAAAACCCACAAATACAAAAATCCTAAATAATAAAAATCTTTTTTCCGATTCTGCATCAAATATCCTCCCTAAGAGGAATCAAAGAACTTTTGCTTAATATAATTTTAAGCTCGAAAACCGCTTCAAAGCAAAGTAAAACACGCTGAAGATTGAGAAGTTGTTCTTTTTCCACTCCACAAACCCCACAAAAGATAATGGTATCATTGGAAAAGAGAAGGTGCGACACCTAGATTTCTTCCCTATCCCTACACACTTTGAAGCCCCTCAAAAGCCTTCCGTCCATTATTCTAGACAACTTTTTGCTAAAAGCTTCCATTACAAGAGTAAAAAGAAGGGGGAGAGAGAGAATCTACTAGGTTAAAACCCCTAGATGCTTGGAAAAAATTGGAGCGACAACCATTGACCAAAATGAAACAGGAAGCGCAAGAAATGCTTTTTTAATCCACTTGCCCCAAGTGGCACCAAAACTCATCTTCTTAAGCATAATATGACAAATTCCCAACCCACATGGTCAAAAACTTTTTCCATATCTAACTTGCAAACCATCCCTTGTCTTTTTGACTTGAAATGAGTATCCACTACTCCATTCGCGATTAAAGTGGCATCCATAATTTGTCTTCCCTTAATGAAAGCATTTTGATGCGGTCCCACCACTTGCCCCAATAACACTTTTCAAACAAATTGTAAGTACTTTAGAAATGAGTTTATAAACCCCTCCCACAAACTAATAGGTCAAAAGTCTTTAATACAAGAGAAGCCGCCTTTCTTAGGAATAAGGACCCCAAAAGTAGAGTTAAGATTATTAACAAACTCGCCCGAACAATGGAATTGCTCGAAAGTGTTAAGAATATTCCGTCTCGTCACCGCCCAATTTGCTTGAAAGAATGTCATAGTGAAATTGTCAGGGCATGGCGCTTTGTCGTCATTACGTCTTTCGAGGGCAAAAGGAATCTCCTCCTCGAAAGGTCTCTCAATCCACCTAGCCGAATCCCCATCAAAATCCACTTAATATATAAAAGGATATTGAATACGGCATGGCAAGGAAATCAGATTTTGTTGCTAATTCTTGAGTCAATAATGAGAATTGCAGATATAGAGATGAGAGTGTTGGCAAATATAGCTGTATTTCAATGCTTCCAAATAATCCATAAAAGAGTGAGGGCAAAGTATGAGTTTGAAAACAACCCAATTGGAAAAGAGAACGAGGGTTGAAAGCCCATTTCTAAGAATTAGAACCAAATTAGTGTGCTGTAAGTTAAGCACTAAATGAAAATGAGATAGGAAAGAAAAGAAGGCAGAGCATGAGGAAAAAATATGATCAATATCCTCTTGATGAAAAGAACACTAAATGCAAGAATGCGAGGATAGAATGTGTCTTTAATAAAGAAAAGATGCTGTAGGAAGAATATTATGAGCTAACATCCAGACAAAAAAATTATTTCTACGGATACATGGAGTAGACAATAGGTGATTTCACAGAAGAGCTGGTAAGACGGGGATATTAACAGAGAAGTGGCCAGAGTTGGACAGAGACCAAACTAAAGAATCAGAAGTACGGTTTGTTGGGAGAGGGATGCCCTGAATCAAGTGCAGGCAATGTAAATCCAGATATAGGGCAGCCAAATGTAAGTTCCACGAATGAGAAGAAGAGTCAATTAAATCAGTAACTTGAAGAAACAGTAAACGTAAAGGAACATTACAATTAACCAGATGTCTTCAACATTTAAACACTACTATAACTGCCCAGGAGATTAAAAATGTCTTTTGGAAAATGAATCCTGATAAGGCCCCATGGTCTAACAGTTGGTTCAATGCTCTTAATTTTTGGATTAGAGAAAATTTCTTTGTAAATAATAATGATTTCCTAAACTTTGTCGATTTCTTACATTGTAATTAGCCTTTGCCTTTTTGGTGCACCGCCTTAGTGCTCTCAATAAATTTTTGCTTATAAAAAAAGGTCTTATTTTAACATTTAGGTCCACCTGTTGCATCTCTTGTTCAAAGTTTCTTGCGTTCTGCTTTTCTACTCTAAAAAATATATATAAGAAGTTTTAATTATTTTGATCCCCAAGACTGCCCATCCTACTAAAATGCATCATTATTGTCCTATTAGTTTATGTAATGTAATATTCAAAATTATTTCCTCAACTCAAAGTCAAAGACTAATTACAATGAGGAAGCTCCGCAAAATCTAGATGATCATCGATATTTACAAAGAAATTTCCTTTAAACTAAAAATTAAGAATATTAAACCAACTATCCCTAGTATTTGCAGGAGACCTTTCAATACCGTAAAAATTCCTCTGGTTCCTCTCTTTCCAAACAATCCACTAAATAGAGAGTGGAATTAAATCTAAAGCCTTTTTGACATCCTTTTGAGCCTTCACTCCACTCCAGACCCAAATTTCGTCCCTTACCAAACTCGCAACCGCCCAAGAAACCCCACAACCCTATATGCCATCTCCCATAAACTCCTAGTTAGAGAACACTCCACTAAAAGATGAAACACGGATTGACACATCCTTTAAAAATAAAGCATCCATTAACAAAAAACTTCCCTTTTCCTTTGAAGATTGTCAATAGTAAGAATTCTATCCCAAGAGACCTCCCAAACAAAAAAAACTTACTTCATAGGAGCCCGGGTGCACCAAATTGCTTTCAAAGGGAAGATAGAATGATCATCTACAAGGGTTCTATCAACAAGAATCTTGTAAAAATCTTTCACCTTGAAACCTTTATCCGGACTAGGCCCCCATCTCATTACATCCTCTCTCCACATCGATTCTAGAATTGTATAAAGAGTCCACGGACTTCGCAAAATCCTCAACTTCCCAACATACATTACGAATAAATGGCACAACCCAAGAAACACCTTCATTAGTCAAAAAATAATAAGAGTGAATTCGCGCTTCCTGAAATCTCACAATGCTAAAAATGTTCGGAAATTTATTCTTCAAAGGAATATTCCCACGCCAAGAATCATACTAAAGACGAGTACTTGCTCTATTACCCACTGACACCAATAAAAAGCCGAACGTCTTACCACCCACTAACCCACTCCATAGGCATCCTCGAGGCACCTTAGACATCCAACCAATGCTTTCCATCCCAAACTTGGCCTCCACTACTTTTCTCCACAAGTGATCTATTTTAGTAATAAATCTTCAAAACCATTTACCAGGAAGGACCTTATTGAGCAAAGGGATGAACTTAATACCAAGACCCCCTTTCTCGAAAGGTTTCTTAATCACATCTCATTTAATCAAATGGTACTTAAAATTCTCTTCCGAGTTGCTCCAAAAGAATCTTCTTTGAATTCTCTCTAATATTTTAGCCACCGAACTAGGAATAGGGAATAGAGACATATAGTAGATGTGAAGACTAGATAGAATGCTTTTGATAAGGGTGAGTCTACCTCCGTTCGAAAGATAGTGATTCTTCCACCCGGCTAATCTTTTCTCAAACTTTTTTACAATCGGATTCCAAATACTTGTCTTTGAATCTAGCTCCAAGGGAAAGACCAAGATAAGTAGAAGGAAGAGATCCCACCTTACACCCCAATAATCTAGCAAGGAAGCGACCATTACAATGTTCATAAAGAGGAATTAAATTACTTTTACCAAGATTAACTTTAAGACCCGACACTGCTTCAAAGCAAAGAAGAATACACCGTAAGTGCAAAATTTGAGAGGCTTCCACCCCACAAAAGACAATCGTATCATCGGTGAATAAAAGGTGAGAGACATTTACGTTATCACTATTCCTTCCCACTTTGAAATCACTCAACAATCCCATCTCAATACCCTTCAATAACATCTTGCTAAAGGCTTCCATAACCAAGGTGAATACGAACGAAGACAAGGGATCCCCTTGTCTAATACCCTCTAGAAGCTCAAAAAAATCCAGACAAACATCCATTAACCAAAATGGAGAAGGAAGCAAAGACAAGCATTTGATAATCCATTTGCACCATTTACCCGTGAATCTCATTCGCTTCAACAAATAGATAACAAAGTTCCAACAAACATGATCATACGCCTTTTTCATATCAAGTTTACAAATAACTCCTTCCCCTCCATTCTTAAGATGAGCATCCACTATTTCGTTCACAATTAGGAGGACATCTAGGATTTGTCTTCCCTCTATAAACACATTATGGTTGGGACTTAATATTTTACACATCACTTTCTTCCATCTAGAAGTAATCACTTTCGATAAAAGCTTGTAAATACAACCCACAAAGGCCTTAAATATTTAATGTTAACTGCTCCCACCTTCTTAAGAATTAAAGAGATGAGCGTGGCATTAAGGCTACTCACAAACTCCTTAAAAAACAATAAACTCCTCAAAAATCCTAATAACATTCCCATTAATAATCTCCCAATTATAAATTAAGAACACCAATGTAAAACCGTAGAGCCCCGGTGCTGTATCACCATCACAGTCTCGAAGAGCAGCAACAATTTCTTCCTCCGAGAAAGGATGCTCAAGCCACACAATATCTTCCTCATCTATTCTAGAGAAGTCCAGTCCATCCAAGTTTGGCCTTTCATCACAAGTCTCTTTAAAGAGGTTCTCATAGAAACCACTAATTGCTCTTTTAATATCACCCTCCTCATCAAACATCATGCCATCAACCTCAATAGACTTAACAAAGTTAAATGTCCTGTGAGCATTAGCGCTACGATGAAAATACTTGGTACTTTTATCTCCCTCCCTCAGCCATACTCTCTAGATTTTTGTCTCCTAGAAATTTCTTCAAAAAAATGAGCTTAGCCAATTCTTTCTTAGCTTATGATCTCCTGTTAATTTCAATCCTCAAAAGACTCTCTCTAACCTCTTTCTCATCGAACCCATTAATTTCACCCAACAAAGCAATTATGGATGAATTAACATTACCAAAGGATTCTTTATTCCATCGTTTCACTTCAACCTTCAGATTTTTCAACTTCTTAGCCACCACAAAACTAGCAACACCATTAACAATAAAGCCCTCCCACCAGCCTTTAACAAGATCCCTAAACCCATCCACCTTTAACCGCATATTTTCAAACTGGAAGAGGTTTGGCCCCACATCATACCATCTACTTCTAGAAGGATCGGGTGATGATCTGACAAGGGACGAAGAAGAAACTTCTGAATCAAAGAAGGACAATGTGCTTCAAACCGGTCAATCCTCGAGAAGGAATGGAGAATCCTTGAAATTCAACTAAGTGAAGGAATCACCTGATAATGGAAAATCCAGAAGATCTAGACCCCTCACAAACTCTAAAAACTCCCTCATTGATCTAGTTTCCTGATACCCACCGGATCTTTCATGAGTGTTGAAAATAATAATTGAAAAGGAATTCTCTGTCTTATTGATTGAATGAAAAGAATACAATTGACTCAATATATAGACTTATGAATACTAAGTCTATTAGGACTATGACACAATGATGAATAAAGATAAATATGATGATAAATATAATCTAAGCCTATTAAGACACACATTAGGAATCCTATTAGGATTCTCAACATTCCCCCTCAAGTTGGAGCATAGATGTTGTTAGAAATGGATCGTGACAGGATCGTAATTTGATCGAGTAATAATCACAAAACAATAAAGTAAGATAAATATGGAGACAACAAATTTACGTGGTTCGGCTTAAAGCCTACGTCCACGGGCAGAGGCCAACAGACAAATTTCACTATAGTGAGAAAATATACAAAGAGTGTTTACAAAATTGGCTTTAGCCAATACACACAATCTCACAAATTTCTCTCTTAACTTCTCTTTCACTTGATGATTCTTGATATTACTTGATGATGGAATGCTTCAAATTGGAATGCCTTTTATAGGCTCACAAAAGTTCCAAAGGACAAACAACAATGAATGCTCATCATTTTGTTGCTCATCATTTTGTTCTCCAATTATACCAAAGTGAACTTTGTCTTCCACCATGGCCTAAAGTAGAAGATGCTTTTGACCCACAAACAAAAGCCACAAATTATGCAAGAAGAAGTGGACTCAACTTTAGACAATTTTTGGTCCACCACTAATTCAAGGCATAATTATTCAACAAATCTCCACCTTGACTTGAATTTGACAATAGTGAAATTAAAAGCTTCAACCTCTGCCAAACAACCCCGAAGGGTCTAATGCAAATGCTGTGCAACACCAACCAAGTCCATGCAGTGTGTGAACTTGGTAATGGGAAGAGATTTTGTCAGCATATCAGCTGGATTATTCAGAGTGCCAATCTTTCTTACAATAACATCACCTTGAGCCACAATATCCTGAATAAAGTGATACTTCACATCAATGTGTTTAGTTCTCTCATGATGCATCTGATCCTTCGTCAAATGTATAGCACTCTGACTGTCACAATAAACTACAGTTTTATTTGTTTCCAAACTGAGTTCATTAAGTATACCTCTTAACCAAATGGCTTCTTTGGTAGCTTCTGTAACAGCCATAAATTCTGCCTCTGTAGTAGACAATGCAACTGTCGGCTGCAAGGTAGCTTTCCAACTGACTGCACAAGTCCCAATAGTAAATACATAACCTGCAATTGATCTTCTCCTGTCCAAATCACCTGCAAAATCTGAATCCACATATCCAGCTAGATTGTCAGAAGTTTTACCGAATTCCAATCAAGCAGTAGAAATACCCTTTAAATATCTCAAAATCCACTTGACAGCTTGCCAATGAGTTTTTCCTGGACAGGACAAATATCTGCTAACTACACTGACAACATGTGAGATATCTAGTCGAGTGCAAACCATTGCATACATAATACTTCCCACTGCACTAGAATAAGGAACTCTAGACATATTCATTATCTCTTCTTCTGACTGTGGTGACATGGATGCTGATAATCTAAAGTGAGAAGCTAAAGGAGTACTCACAGGTTTAGCATCATGCATACCAAAACGTTTCAGGACTTTCTCAATATATTTCTGTTGTGACAGAAATAATCTACCTGCACCTCTGTCTCTGTTGATCTCCATTCCCAAAATTTTCTTTGCTGCACCTAGGTCTTTCATCTCAAATTCATCATTTAGCTGAGATTTCAATCTATTAATTTCATATATGTTCTTTGCTGCAATCAACATGTCATCAACATATAGCAACAAATATATGAAAGTACCATCATCAAGTCTTTGATAGTAGACACAACTATCATACTTGCATCTAGAAAATCCAATACTCAGCATAAAAGAGTCAAACCTTCGATACCACAAGCGTGGAGACTGCTTGAGTCCATACAAGGATTTCTTTAGAAGACAAACATTATCTTCCTTGCCTTCAACTTCAAAACCTTCTGGTTGCTGTATATAGATTTGTTCATCAAGATCACCATGAAGAAAGGCTGTTTTCACATCAAGTTGCTCCAACTCCAAATTATGCATTGCAACTAGAGCAAGTAAGATACGAATAGAAGTATGTCTAACAACTGGAGAGAAAACATCATTAAAATCAACTCCCTCCACCTGGCTGTAGCCTTTCGCTACTAATCGTGCCTTATACTTGGTGTCTTTAACACCAGTGACTCCTTCCTTTTTCTTAAATATCCATTTACACCCGATAATTTTCTTACCATTAGGTGGTTCGACCAATTTCCAAGTGTCATTTTTCTTTAGAGATTCCATCTCTTCATGCATCGCAACGAGCCATTTGTCTGAATCAGATGAACTGATGGCCTCAGAGTATAAGGTTGGATCGGCGACATCAATGGTTTCTGTAACATTTAATGCATAAGCCAACATATCTTCAAAACCATACCGTTGGGGTGGTTTTATCTGTCTCCTTTGTCTTCCACCAGCTAGAGTGTGATGCTCAGCTTCATGGTGTGTCTCTCCACCTGGAGACGAACTTCCTGGCTGAATAGGATTAGGATTTGCAGATGATGAGGTATCAACCTCAAGCTCCACCTTCTCTTGTGCATTCTTCTTTCCTGTATCACACTGAACAGGCAATTCTTTTCTAGGGTGAAGCATAGCAGATTCATCAAAAGTAACATCTCTGCTAATCATAAACTTATGAGTATCATGACACCATAAGCGAAAACCCTTAACACCAGAAGCATAACCAAGAAAAATACATTTCTTCGCCCTAGGCTCCAATTTTCCTTCATTCACATGAGCATATGCAGGGCAACCAAATATTCTTAAGTTAGAGTAATCAGGAGGGCTACCTGACCATACCTCTTCAGGTGTCTTAAGTTCAAGTGATCTGTGAGGAGAGCGGTTCACCAAATGACATGCCAAATTGACTGCTTCTTCCCAAAATTCCTTGCCAAGATATGCGTTAGAAAGCATACATCGAGCTCTTTCTAACAGTGTTCGATTCATCCTCTCTGCGACACCATTCTGCTGTAGTGTCTTTCTCACCGTCCGATGTCTGACAATGCCTTCATCTTTGCAGAATTGATTAAACTCTGAATCACAAAACTCAAGACCATTATCTGTTCTGAGTCTCTTGACTAGCTTCCCGGTCTGCTTCTCCAATAAGGTCTTCCATTGCTTGAAAATGCCAAATACCTCATTCTTGTGCCTGAGAAAATAGACCCAAGTCTTTCTAGAAAAATCATCAATAATCGTTAGCAAGTATCTGGCTCCTCCTTTGGAAATTTCACGAGAAGGCCCCCATAGATCAGAATGAATGTAATCAAGAGTACTTTTGGTTCTGTGAATTGCAGTGTTGAAGCTGACTCTTTTCTGCTTTCCAAAGACACAATGCTCACAAAAATCCAGCTTCCCAATCTTTCTTTCAGGCAGAAGACCTCTTTTACTAAGTACAGCTAATCCCTGCTCATTCATATGCCCTAGGCGCATATGCCACAACTTGGTAGAGTCTGAATCTGACATGGATGAGGAAACTGCTGCAGAGCCTGTAACTGTTGAACCCAATAAGATGTATAGACTGCCAGACTTCTTTCCTTTCATGAGAACAAGAGCACCACGGGAAATTTTCATGTTCCCAGACTCAATCACAGTTTTGCAGCCATTGGCATCCAGAATGCCCAAAGAAATAAGATTTTTCTTCAAATCAGGTACATGTCTGACATCAGTCAATGTCCTGACAACTCCATCATGCATCTTGATTTTTACTGTGCCTGCACCAACAGTTTTGCAAGCGGTATTATTGCCCATTAGCACAACTCCACCTTCAATAGAATCATATGTAGAGAACCAATCTCTGTTGGGGCACATATGATAAGAACATCCAGAATCAAGAATCCACTCGTCATTGGATCTGGACTTGTTGGTTGCAAATAGAACATCACCTTTTTCTTCTGCTACATCAGCATCAACTGTTTCTTCCTTTTGCTTGCCCTTGTCATTTTGCCATTCATTCTTCTTTTTGTTTTGCAGCTTGTAGCATTCCGCTACGATGTGTCCCTTCTTCTTGCAATAATTGCAAGTCAAATTTTTGTGCTTTCCTCTTGACTTTGATCTTCTTCTATTCTTGCCACCATCAAAGCCTCTGTCATTGGATCTGCCTCTTGCAACAAGACTAGAGCCCTGATCATCAGACTTACTAGACAAAAGTTCATTATCTAATTTCTCCTTACTCATAAGGGAAGACATTACATCATCAAAATTTAATTCTTCCCTACCATAAATTATAGTGTCTCTAAAATTTTTATATGAGAGTGGTAATGAACATAATAATAAGAGAGCTTGATCTTCAGACCCAATAATAACTTCAAGATTTTTCAAATCATTAATAATTGAGATAAACTCACTGATATTGGACTTGAGAGAGGAACCTTCCGTCATGTGGAGACCATAAAGGCGTTGCTTCAACACCAACCTGTTGGCCAAGGATTTAGTCAAGTACAACTCTTCTAGCTTGGCCCATAAGGCTGCAGAAGTTTTCTCTGACAGAACTTGCTGTAAGACATCATTTGAAAGACTCAGTTGGATTGCGGATAGAGCCTTGTCATCCAGGTCATCCCAATCTTCATCACTCATGCCGGTAGGCATCTTGGCTTTCCCCAGTAGTGCTTTCTTCAAGCCATTTTGGGTTAGAATGGCTAACATACGAACTTGCCATAGACTGAAACTGCTGTTTCCATCAAACTTCTCAATATCAAACTTCATTGTTGACATCTCGATCGAACAAAATGATCCTGAACAAAATTTTACTATTCACGAAATTTACTATTCACGATTCTAAATTACCTCCAACAAATACTCAATATCCAGAAGTGGACTTTCTATCAATGGAGAGCCGACCTAATCTGCATCAGTATAACCTTCAATTTGAGTATGACCATGATTTTAATAAAGTAAACCACGACTAAGAGCATTCTTAAGATATCTTAAAATTCAAACAACAGCATCCTAATGACTAGTTTGTGGAGCATCGAGAAATTGACTAATCACACTTGTTGCAAATGAAATATCAGGCCTAGTAACAGTCAAATAATTCAATTTTCTAACCAAACACCTATATTACCCTGGATCAGATAATAAATCACATTGATCAACTACAAGTTTTGTGTTGAGATCCATAGGACTATCTATAGTCTTACACCCTAACATTCTAATATTAGTCAACAAATCAAGAACATATTTATGTTGAGATAAAGAAACACAATGACGAGATCTAGCAACCTCGATACCTAATAAGTATCTCAATTGTCTTAAATCTTTTGTCTGAAATTTTGTACTCAAGAATTGTTTCAGTGCTAGAATTCCTTTTTTATCATCTCCTGTGATCACAATATCATCCATATATACAATCAACAATATCCTATCTGTCTCACCGTGTTTATAAAATATAGAATGATCTACACCACATCTACTAAGGCCAAAATTAATCACTACTTCACTGAATTGACCAAACCACGCTCGAGTAGATTGTTTCAATCCATATAGAGACTTCTTTAATCTACATACTAACCCATACTCCCCCGGGCAACAAATCCGGATGGTTGTTCCATGTATACTTCTTGCAAGTCATCATTTAGAAATGCATTTTTCACATCCAACTGATGTAAGGGCTAATGAAAAGTAGTTGTTAGAGAGATAAACACACGAACAAATGTAATCTTAGCCACGAGAGAGAACATCTTAACATAGTCAATACCATATTCCTGTGTATACCTTTTTGCTACTAGGTGACCTTTTAATCTATCAAAAGTACCATAAGGATGAATCTTTACAATAGACTCAGCGACAACCAACAACAAATTTTTCATATGGTAATTCAAGGCATCTATCTCTTCATTCATAGCTCCTTATGAGACATAGCTTCTATAATAGACTTGGGAATAGAGACATAAGAGATCCAAGCAACAAACAAAACATATGAAGGAATCATAAGACACAAAATTAGCAATCAAATGAGCAGTATATAAACATTTACCTTTACGAAGGGCAATAGTTAGATCATTGATGCGAACCTCAACGGACACACTTTGAGACCCAACAAACAATATTGGAATACTTGCCCAAGAAAGCTAAAATTCAGATTTTTGATAGAAAACCACGACCCGACGTTTATAATGAAACGTGAATCGAAGGTATAAGGTACCAAATCTCGACCCAATGATTATAACTGAATCACGAACTGAAGGCATAAAGTAACAAATCTTGACCCAATGATTTTAATTGAATCACAAACCGAAGGTATAAAATTTGAACACCACAAGGAAGAATCCTTGATAAGTTCATAAGTTTTCTGAAAAACCAATAGAGGAAGCAAACCTCACGTTTTTCTGATTTCTTTTCTATACCCTTTATTACAATGAGTGCATGCTATTTATAACCCTTTCAGCCCTACACCCCACTAAAAAGGAAATTAACTTGGTTACAAAATAAGAAAGTAAATAAAGAAAGAACAAAAAAAAAATACGCTTTAGGAAAGTCTGAGATAGGCAAGTCAATCAGTCAATTAATTGGTATGGAACTGGAAAGTCAATCAGCCAATTAATTGGTCTAAAATTAGAAAGTTATCAGCCACTTTCTCCTTCTAATTCCATGCCCCTCAAGACATAATCAACCATTAATCCACGATATTGCTAAGGAAATTATGCCCAATTAAGCAAGATCAGCCCCATCAATAGCTTGGATTAAATTTATTACGCCTTCATCTCCTTTTGGGTCAAGCTTGGAATGACCCGTTTTAGAATCAGCCCAAATCTCTTGAATCAGCCCATTAAGTGCTTCTTTGATCTTCTTGGATCT